>JAXQQM020082710.1:0-184832 GCA_034641835.2 Pinus albicaulis | reverse complement strand
GGCAGAGATGAGAGCGTGGGTAGAGTGAAAAATAAGAAAAACCCTCATTATGGTGAATGAGTTAGACGACAAGGTAAAATGTTTAGAAGGCGGAGAGGGAAAAATATAGTGAAATAGTTTGATGTAGGTTAATGAAGACGTGAGATTTCTAAAACTTACAATATTCATGAATCATGTTATTAGAAATATGGGACAAATTACTTAGTCATCTTTAGAGCATTAAAAATTCTTGATGACTGTTTGAAGTCTGCGTTCTTTGGAGGAGCATACATTGGCTTCATGTTCCAATATTGGGACTAGTCGTTCGTTGATTGCATATGTATGCTTGGGATTTTAAATTTAATAAAATCTTAGAGCCAACACGTTTTCATGCATATGTTGTGAATATAGTAGGACTACACTTGTGTTTTAAATATATGCTATTTCATTTACACTAACACATATGAACTATTTCTTTTGCATTAGTATCAATCTTGTTGAATGTGTGTTGTTGTACATTTCCATCATGGTTAACTTGTGAACTATTTTGCATGCTAAATTATGATTCCTTTTATCCTCGTGTGTTCCTTTAAAGATGCATACTATTATAGTTTTCTAAGGGGCTCACTCACTTTCCCTTCATCGTGTTAGAACCTTTCAGGCACTAAACTTGATCGTTCACAAAGTCACACACTTGTTTCAGCAAAGTCACGAATACATCATTCAATGTGTATTGTAGACAAGGCATAACACTAGAACCCACCATTTTGGCAACCGGGTCAAGCCTTTTAATTTCTAGATCGGGCACCACCACCAGATAGAATTAACAGGTTCCTGATCAACAAAAATGAAAGGGTGCCCATCTTTAGGATTATATCTTCCATACAGAAACAAAGCCCAAATTAATTCATCCTCCCGCTCTTGTATTCTTACATGAGCCTCTGAGAGTGCATTTATGTAAGTAATCAAATACTGCTACCATTGATCAGGAATCTGAAGATCTCGTGTTGATTTCCATTTTTTTTCCAAATATAATTGAATTTTCTGGGTCTATAATGTGATCTAGAATCTGAATACCAGATGTATCCAAGAATTGAATAAGTCCAAGAGATAGGACGTGTGCATTACCACTTCCTGACCATATATCCATACCAATATGAACTTTCTCACCCAATCCTACGCTCCATGCCAAACCTTCTCTTATAACTTCGAAGGAATTTAAAGCAAATTGACTAATTGTAGAGATATACAACCTGCTCCATCTAGGCATTCTGATCCATTCCTCAATATGTTGTGGACTGATATATTTTTTGGTAACCACTTCTGACCATAAACTACTTTAGGTAAGAAGCTGCCACCCCATTTTAGTAGCAAAAGCCTTTGAAAAACATCCCAGGTTCTTCATCCCCCAGCCTCCCCATGTTTTGGGAGTGGCAATGAGATCCCATATGACCCATGTAAAATTCTTGCCTTGTTACCTCTCTAGAGGAATCTACAACATAGATGTTGAATTCTATTTATTATTCCTTTTGGAATCCATGAAAATGAAATCCAATATATAGGGATTTCCTCCAATATTGATTTGATAAATACACGCCTACTTGACCTGGATAACCACCAGTGATTCCAGACATTAATTTTGGTTTCAATATTGGCTACTATCCACATACAATGCACAATTTTATATTTATTGGGTTTGAGACAATACCCAACATATTTAAGCCCTTCTTCAAAGGCCTGATGCCTATATGGAAATCTCTGTTTGGAATTGAATAGTTTTTTTTGTGAACAACCTAAAGCAGAAAGGTGGATTTCCCTTGATTTATCTCCATCCCTATAGCCTTACAGAATAATTTGAGAATATTATTGAAGACAAAAGAATCATCAGTAGCCCCATTTAGAAAAATGAGGAAATTGTCCACAAAAAGTAGATGATTCAAGATGATAGACTTCGAGTACACTCCCTTGAATCTCGCATGATTCCTTTCTTCATATAAAATCTCTCACTAAGAAAAATTGCATCATCTCTCATTAAGAAAAACCATATTTCTAGAGATAATCCAATACAACCATTTTTTAGATAATTATATCATACAATACAATTTTTTCTAGTTGTAAATTGGTTCCATGAGTCCACCACAATTGGCAATTTTTCGATCTAGGTCACAATTTTTTTATGGTGAGATTTAACTCACTATCTAAATCAATTCAACATATGCAGAATTTAGTCAAAAAGAATAAAGGAAAATTGAATAGAAAAAATGGCTTTTGTAAGCTCCCAAATACTTTTCTAGTTTATACCAATGTGAACACACTACCTATATTTACCCTATCTGAAATTTTCAAGAATCAACCCTCTAATGCAAAAAATGCATTATCTCTTACTGAGTAAAACCTTTATTCCAAGGATCACTGAATAACATTCTCTTGGAAATGGAATGATTGAAGATGGGTGTAAATTGCAATAATACATTATCACAAGTCTTATTCAATCAATGGTTTGTTAATTTGATTCTTAATTATAGTTTTTGAACGAGTTGCAACTCGCTTCTTGAAGCTCTTTATAGATTCATCGAGGGTTTTTTTTCAAGGGGATTAAAAGTAAACCAAGAAAATTAATTGAGTACCATATGATTCTATAAGTTTCTTTAGCCAAGGGTTAAGTGAGAAAATTATCCACAATTTCCCAATCTAGAGGTAGTCTCTACCTCAAGTGTACACTTTATCACTTATAGGATTGTCACTAAAACATTTTACAATGAGGAGATACGCACTATAATGGATAATTTGTTCCAAATTAGAGAACAAGTAAAGAAAACCTTTGCCAGTAGTCTTGTTTAATTTTCATATCCAATCCAATCTTGGCTCTAAATCATGGATACATTGGTTGGGATTGTGAAATATTGAATATCCAAATCTGAATAGTTTTTGGTGTTTGTACAAGGACACTAAATTGTAAGTCACAAAGAAATGTGGGATCAAGTTTGTGATATTTGGAAAGCGTTTCGATGAACTTGGATGTGATTGGATGAATTTGAGATATATTTTTGGATTCCATATCTCTAGCCTTGATTTTTTGAAAGGAAAGTAAACAAACAATTATTGTAATATGGTATTGAGATGCAATCTTTTCAAGGTGAGAAAAGAATATAGATTAATTAAGGTGCAATGGAGATGCATTTTTCTTATAGAAAGAAGACAAATTTTTTTTTGTTAAGCATGGGAAACAATGATATTATGAACATGATTAATCAAATCCAACAATAAGTTTCCATTTTTAGTTATGAAATCAAAATCCAAAGACAATTTTTGATACAACTATTTCTTGTTGAGATGGAAACTTGTTTGTTGAAGAGTGAATAAACAAAGTCAATCTAGTGTTGAAAATGGCAACAAGAAACAGTGAAGGAGGCCTCCTGAAACATCTTTCTTGATCCTAGTTGGAAAGTGATCACCTAAACTAGGTGGGGACCACACATGTGATTTTTGTCGAAAAATCTATTTTTAGACTATGTCTATTTTTAGACATATGGAGCATGGCCGAGGGGTTGCGGTATGTTATTCTTGGAGTATTGGTCATGTTGGTAAAAATAGATGGACCTCTATTTTTTGGACCTATAGGTCGAAGTCTATTTTTAGACTGCCTATCCTGAAAATAGGGAAGTCAAATATTATTTACCCTTAATAATATTTGGACTCTAAACTTCAGTTTACTCTCTTGAATGGGCTCGAGTTTGATGCCTGGATGTGGCACATGCGGTAGCCTTGAAGAAGATACGCTATTCCTGAGGGTTATGTGGAGCTATTGCATGGATACTTCAGTTAGAACTCATGTGACAGAGTTTGGTGGAGTTGATTGAGGAAGTTAGTGGAGTTGTATTCAGTTTAGCTAATCTAAACATAGTTGAGCTATTTGTATTCAGTTTAACTAATTGATACAATTAGTGAGAGTGGTGTGAATTAATTATTAATTAATTCACTAATTATAAACTCATTAATCAACTAAAGAATGCATCAGTTAACTTCGGTGCATGGACAGTTTCAGTGGAGACCAGTGCAGAGATAGGTGAAAGAGCAGGTTAACTATCAGTTGTGACTATACTGTTGCTATTTGCAACACAAAAATAGGTGGATTAAGCCCATGAGGATTGCGCAGTTCAGACCAGGTGGTTATCTATTTAATGAAGGCATCCCATAGCTTTGAAAACGCAATAGAGGTTGGCTATCAAGTGGCTAAGGGTTGGAGCATGAGCTTTGCTAGATCTAGCTTGATAGTGTGTAGCAATTGAGGGTGTGCATGAGAGCTTGTGAGGAGCTTTTGTACTATGATTGTTACATGATCTCCATGACATATAATATACAGATAGTTGGGGGTTTTCAGCTTTAAGCTTTCCCATTAAATACTGTGTTCATATGTGTGATTGTTTGTGGTTTTAATGTATGCATGCAATTGATTTTATTTCCGCATGTGATGATCAATGGTAGAAGAGATTCTGTATTATGCATGAAGATAAAATAGTGTGTGATCAGGAGAATCTCGGTGGATAACATATCAGTTATTCAAATTTCTACATGGTATCGGAGCGATATTGATCATTGGAGCAATTGCAAGACATTGAAGCGGTTGAGTTTTAGGATAAACTCAAGAAACATAAAGATGGAGAAAGCCGGAATTGCCACAAATTGTCCACAGAAGAAGAAAAATAAGCAGGTTGCTGGAGCTGCAGCTGGTGAGGTTCTTGCCTCGCAATTTGAGCTGGATTTTTCGCTAATCACATGCTTGGCCTCAAGTATGATGGATTCAGTGTGGTTCTTGGACAGTGGTGCTTCCTTTCACATGACAGGAGATGTGAATCTTTTCAGTGACTTGGTGGAGAAAGATCTCCAGTTGCATGTTGAGTTGGGCGACAATGGACGATACAATGCGACCGGAATTGGTACCATAACCTTTTAGAGGGAGTCAGGTAAACTCATTCTTTTAAAAGATGTAGTGCATGTTCCAGGTTTAAAGAAGAATTTGATCTCAGTCGCAATGTTAGAGGATAAAGGGTATGAAGTTGTCTTCAGTGAAGGAAAATTTTTCCTTCGGCACAAGGCAACAGGACAAGTCAAGAAGGTTGGGATTCAAGCAAAGAATCTCTACAGACTTGAAGTAGATGGGATGTCTACGGAGCTTCCTACTGTTGGGAAGTGCAAGAAAGACATGCAATTGATGCTTGAGAGGGAGAAAGTTTTGCATGCAGGTAAGAGTGAACCTAGGGATGTGGAGCAGCCACAAGATGAGGATCATGGAGTGGAAGAAACCACTCATGCAGAGAAATTTCGTGCCAGATGGGCAGAGGGAGTGCATGCAGCTATACCACCAGGTGAGAGGTGGGGCAACATGCATGAATAATCCCAAGAGGAGATTTCTGGGCAGAATTCATGAGATGGTGTGGATCTCATGAATTGAACCTGGCTACGAGGTGCCCACAGCGCAGCAGTAGCAAGGATCAGTTGGAGTGATGCAGGCAGATCAAAGTGACAGTGTCGGATACTGGAGCGCGGATTAGAGTTGACAGCAAGTGCAAGAGTGCATGGGTGCAAGAGTTCAACAGCGCAGTAGTTCCTGATGACATGTGCAGTTGGTACCAGCAGAAGTTGAAGACTTTGATGATAGATGCTAGATACATCAAGACTGATTGAGTTGTTTGGAGCCTATTCAGTTTCAGAGGAGTTGCAGAGCAGATGCATGGAGTTGCATGGCGCTTGTGAAGATTGCAGGGCGAATGCATGGAGTTGCATGTCGCATGCAAAGACAGTCCTTTCTTGTTGAGAGGGAGTGTTGAAAATGGCAACAAGAAACAGTGAAGGAGGCCTCCTGAAACATCTTTCCTGATCCTAGTTGGAAAGTGATCACCTAAACTAGGTGGGGACCACACATGTGATTTTGTCGAAAAGTCTATTTTTAGACTATGTCTATTTTTAGACATATGGAGCATGGTCTAGGAGTTGCGGGATGCTATTCTTGGATGATTGGTCAAGTTGGTAAAAATAGATGGACATCTATTTTTAGACATACAGGTCGAAGTCTATTTTTAGACTGCCTTCCTAAAAATAGGGAAGTCAAATATTATTAGCTCTTAATAATATTTGGACTATAAACATTATCTTATTCTCTTGAAGCACTTCAGTTTGATGCCTGGATGTGGCACATGCAGCTGACAGAAGGAAATACGCTTTTCCTAGGGTTTAAGTGAAGCTATTGCATGAAGACTTCAGTTAGAACTCATGTGACAGAGTTTGGTGGAGTTGATTGAAGAAGTTAGTGGAGTTGTATTCAGTTTAACTAATCTAAACATAGTTGAGCTTTTTGTATCCAAGTTAACTAATAGATACAATTAGTGAGAGTGGTGTGAATTAATTATTAATTAATTCACTAATTATAAACTCATAAATCAACTAAAGAATACATGAGTTAACTTTAGTGCATGGACAGTTTCAGTGTAGACCAGTGCAGAAATAGGTGAAAGAGCAGGTTAACTATCGGTTGTGACTATACTATTGCTATTTGCAACACACAGATGGGTGGAGTAACCCATGAGGATTGCGTAGTTCAGGCTGGGTGGTTTATCTATATAAAGAGGCCATCCCATAGCTTGAAAACGCAATTCAGGTTGGCTATCAAGTGGCTAAAGGTTGGAGCATGATTTTTGCTAGATCTAGCTTGATAGTGTGTAGCAAGGGAGGTAGTGCATGAGAGCTTGCAAAGAGCTTTGTACTATGATTGTTACATGATCTCCATGACATGTATAATATACAGATAGTTGGGGGTTTTCAGCTTTAAGCTTTCCCATGAAATACCGTGTTCATATGTGTGAATTTTTATGGCTTTAATGTGTGCATGCAATTGATTTTATTTCCGCATGTGATGATCAATGGTAGAAGAGATTCTGTATTATGCATGAAGCTAAAATAGTGTGTGATCAGAAGAATCTCGGTGGATAACATATCATCACACATTCACTTACATCCAGACCTCTTGGATTAGGTAGCCATCAAGGTGAGCCTTAGTTTCTTTTCTTTCTTACCTTCAATATGCTCAAATTGTGATTTTTGTGAACATGGAAGTAGTGAAAGTGTTAGTTTAAACTTCTCTTTCATCTAATTGAAACATTTTCCACCCTTACTTTAGTCATCACTTTATTAATTAGTTAACATTATGAAAGCATAAGTGAAGTTATAATAAATTTTTTAATGTTGTCTATGTTGAAATATTGTAACATCGTATTATGTATAAATTGTGCATACACAACTTGCAAATTCATAAATCACAACAATAATATTGCATGCACAAATTTAATCTATTGTTGTGTATTAATAAATAATATTTAATATTAAAATGACATATCAACTAATATCCATAGCGGGATGTAGTGAAGGCATACAATAAGACAAAGCGTAAGAAATTCAAAAAATCATTGAAAAATGGGAAGTTGACATAAACAAACATGTAACACAATAAATGGATACTAAGGAATTGGAAGGGCCTTGTCCCTAATACGGGGAAAAAGCAGGTAGATTTGCTACAAATCAAGCACACATTGTTTCTCTACTGTCCATGAAGGGCATCCTTGGAAAAGCATTGGAGTAGATTTCATGAGTTTGGTTACCTTAGCCCAAGACTTCTAGTTTGACAGAGTGAATTTGATAAATCACCCTTAGCCGAGAAAGGAGGATGGACGATTAAGCGACTAATACCATCTCCCGTGCATATCCAAGCCATCTAAACAAGCCTATTAGAAATCGCATTTTCACTTGTTGGTGATGACTAGTTGTAACAGCCAATTTTTCTAGCAGCTGATCTAAAAATTGTCAAATTTGCGAGCTGGAAAACACCCATAAACATTTTTTACCCTCCTACCTTTTCAATCCACCCATGACAAGATGAAACCTCATTATCAAGCCCTATCTAGCCTCAACCATACTAGCTTGTCCATCAACTCCAAAGAAAACAATCCAAATATGTCCAAAGAAGTCTCCCCTAAGTTAGGTAGTGGCGCTTTAGGCATTTCTCCCTTGGAAAACTATCCTAAAGCCAAAGAACCTCTATCTACTATAGACCAGTCATAACAAACCTTCCCATTCTGCAAATAAAGTTGGTTACGCCCTTAAGTCGCGCCACTAACAAGTCCTAAAGTCTCAGCAATGTGCCCTAGGTCAAACTGATATTAGGTGGTTTTACAGTGATTCAATGGATCTTTTCAAGAGCAGAAGTATACCAGCATTCCCAGAAGACAGTATTTGTTTCCACATGAGAAGATAACTACTTCTCATGTGATTTTGAGCCTGGGATGCAGCTACAGGGCAAAGAGTTGTTTCATTAAACTCCTGCTATCACAGTCACAGCATGAAAAGGCAGTGAAAGGAAAAATAACACTGTTAAAAGCTGATGAAATGGCATCACCGAGGAAAAACATCCTTCATTTATAAGTAGAGGGTTTGAGGACAGAAAAACCTCCTTCATTTATAAGTAGAGGGTTGAGGACTGAGAGCGCCTCCTTCATCTATAAGCAGAGGGCCAAGGATAAAGTTTGATTTTAAGAATTGCACTGACTGGCAGACAATTTTTTGAGTACAGTGAGACAACAACTAAGGGTCTCTACATAAAAATGATGTTAAAGGCAGAGGCAAAGCAGTGGAATTTTAAAATTGGTTTGCATGAGTTTCACTGTTATTGAATTAATATGTAAAGCTAATAGGTTGATTATCAGTGAAGAAATATTGTTAAGCAGATGGCCAAAGGAGTCAAACAATATTGGTCTCAAACTGACTTTTTCCAACAAGTATAAAGGAAACCACTATCAGTATGTTCATCAAACATTCTTCATTTGGTTGAGACAGAGGTTGAAAGGAAACCAGGTATTTGTCAAAGTAGGCCTCCTTCATCTATAAGCAGAGGGTCAGAGCAGTGATTGATTTTAGGGTTTTCACTGATTGAGATACAAATTGTAAGAACAATAGGAGACAGTTGAAGGCTTCTTAACAGAGCAATGATGTCACAAACAAAGGGAAAGAATGAGTACTCTAACTATCAAAGAAGCTGAATTATCTCCTATCAGAATTTTCTTTCAAAGACAGCCTGGAGCCAAACAAACCTTGCTGAGGGGTGTAATTTCCTTAAAAATTACAAAGACTCATCTCCTTGATAAACAGGCTTAACATTTAGTCTCTGTTCCTTTAAACAAAAAAAAGTTGAAAAGTAGTTGAAATCAGCTGGCTTAGACACAAGCCAAAGAGTGATGATTATTTTTCAAAAGGTACTGTTCTTCCTGTTCATGAAGAATTTTCTTTAAAATTACTCATCATAGTGGACAGAAGGCAATTTGAGTTTAGTTTTCCCAAAAAGGCATTGCAACTAAACACATAGGCTCATAAATAGGTAAGAAGGATTATGGCATGAGTTTCAAGTTCTGGAACAACATTCAAAGCCAATAATGCATGCCACTGTTACAAATGAAGGCATTTTCCTTATGAAAATAGGTCAAAGGTACCTTGTTGTTGCATTTTGAGTAGAGGAGAAGGTTTTACAAGAAGTGCCCTCTTGATGGATAGATGATAGTAAAGCTCAGGTGAGTACAACTGGTTTTCACCTCACAATCAAAGAAAAAGTAATTTGGAGAATACATCTACAGTCCCTATGTGGATTTGAGCCAGGTTCCCTCTAACAAGAAAATACAATCATAAGGAGCAGAAACTATAAATCAAGTTTTAAAGATATAAGTCATCTCATTGAAAAATGGAGAAATATGCTTTACCACTCATTGGTATGTTTTTGAGCGGATTTTCCATGTTGAAAATGTCATTAAAAGGTCAGCAGTGGCAGAGTTTCCTTTTTAATAAAGCACAGTGAAAATGCAGTAGAGGAGATTTGCAAATCTCGAACAAAGCCTCTTCACTTAAACAAAAGTCATCACTATGTTACCTTTTCAAAGGTCAAACTCCACTTTTTGTCGAAAGATTGGTGCAAATAGTCTTTAAAAGCCTTTCAAAGGTTTTCAAAACCTTCACCAAGCAAACGTGAAAGGAACTTGGAATTTTTAGTTTTCAAAGAAGCTAAAGGGACCGTTACAAACTCATTTCAAATTCTCAAAACACAAGCAACACTTCCCTTGGATTTTCACAAGACCGAAGAAGAGAGTTTTAGGGCAAATTCATAGATTTTTTTAGGCTTGGAGACTGCGCGGCGCACTTGGAGAAACGCACGGCGGTTCAGGAGTGATTTTACGAAGAGGTTACACTGTTGCGCGACGTGCCTATAGTGGCGCGTGGCGTGCCTATATGCGCTGGTCACAACTGTCCATCGTTGACCCGACACCTTTCTATTGCGTGGCGCCTTCGTTGTTGAACGTGTCGCGCATGTTTTAAATAGTCAAAGTGCCTCCAAAAAAATCTTGAAGCTGCTCAAATCCTCAAGCAAAGCCCACCATCGACCTTCAAGGTATTTTGTTTGCCTCCTTGCTAAATTCAAACTGTTAAGTGGTGGAAAAAAAATGAAACTCATGGTGTAAATCAAAGTGATTTGAGTGAATAGTTTGAAGAAAGTTATTATAGTGGGAGACTGGTGGAGGGTTATTTTTAGCTTCAAAGAGCCTAAAACGCCCTAAAAACAGTGCTAAAAGCTCACACTCCCTGAAAAATAGAATAAACACCATTTTAGTGGTTTTGTCAAGTATTAAGGGTATCCTAACTATTTTAGCAAAAAACCATAAACTCTGTCAGCTATACGTATTGGTGAAAACAATGGTAAGGAGGGTTGAATTTTTGTTGAAAATCCAAATATTGCTGTGGCTATGATTGCCCAAGGTTTACATAGTGATAATGGTGTGTTTATGATGATCTCAAAAGGCCTAAAACCTGCCCTCAATACAATGCTAAAAGCATAAACCTGCAAGTCAAAATATACACAGTAGTAGAAGGTTTGTAAAATTGTTGAAGGTGCCTTAACTGTAATAGGGAAAAATCATAAACTCTGTCAGCTATGTTGTAGTGGTGAAAGCAATGGTAAGAAGGTTTGAAATTTTGTTTAAATTTCTGAGTAACAATAGTGATCATACATAAATGACTTTGTCAGTTTCAAAAGTCCTCTCTGTGTGGTGAAAAGAAAAATCAGTGCCACCTCTTTATCCATGAAACAGACTATGGTGAATGAAGTTGTTAAATCAGTTTGAAGGTGTTTCTGTCTAACTGTGTGTGATAAATAGTGAACACAAGGAGGGTGTTTTGATTGGGAGGAGTATTTTTCCTCTGTCTAAATACTAGGCTGCCTTGCTTACACCAAAACACCAAGAGCTCTCTGACCTTACCCAAACACAGAAATCACTTGACTGTGTATACCTTTTATTTGACTATGTGCTTGTTATTTAAACTATTTGTTGATTGGCATACAAAAGGGGAGGAGCAGTGATTTGGGAGGAGCAGATACCTGATATCAAAGAAAAATTTCACACAACATTTGAGGCAAATTTTCCTTGATCAAACAATAATTGACAAAGAAGACAGAGTTGTGTTTTAGAAAACATTTAAAAAAACCATTTGAGGCAGTTTGGTTTTGCAGAGAGCATCCAGAACAAGATGGCCCCCAGGCAGGACAGTAGGAGTGGCTTGCATAAGAGATTTGAGCCTACTTCCACTGAAGAGGTGAATGCCCACCCATCAGTCTTTTTCAATTTCCATGAGGTTGGTTA
The DNA here is from genome assembly GCA_034641835.2 of Pinus albicaulis. Taxonomy (NCBI): domain Eukaryota; kingdom Viridiplantae; phylum Streptophyta; class Pinopsida; order Pinales; family Pinaceae; genus Pinus; species Pinus albicaulis. The sequence continues at coordinate 173,127 of JAXQQM020082710.1, read as the reverse complement.
TTTAGATTTTTGTCAAAGAGTGAAAGAGGTGAAGAGCTTTTCTCCTTTGACAGACCTTTGCGCTTTGAGGTTTCGAGACAAGCATTTCCAGCTGGCAGGCCTTGACTTCAAATTCTCTCCAAGGTCCATCTCCAAGGCCACTAAAATCCCCTATATTGGGGAAAAGTGGTTTAAACAAAGCCATTTGGAATCAGAAGATTACAAGCCCTTTCTAAAGCCTGAGCACAGAGATTCATGTCCTTCTATTTTCCCTTTCTCATACCTTTTGGCTAGCTACGCCCCCCTCATGAAGATCATCATGAAATACTTCACTTGTGAGGGAAGATTCTCCCGAATCTATGCCTATCACATTCGACTGCTGATGCATTTCACAAGGGCCAAGTTGCTAAATCTCCCTTTCTTCTTACACAAGAGCATTGAGAAAATGGCTTCCACTATTCAGAAGAAGCCTCCTTCATAGAAAACTGCCTGCCTCTTCCACCACTCTCTCATAAAAGTCATCATCCTTCATCAGCTTGAAAGAGGGAGGTCTCTTGGGATAATTTCATCACCCATCCAGATTTCTCCACTGTCCCTCCATTTTATACATCCCCTACACCTCCTACTCACCATCCTTCACCTTCTTCTAGCAGACCTATTCCCAAAAAGCTCAAGTTTACTACAGAACAAACAAAGGAGCCTGAAGAAGGAGAAGAGAGTGACCATGATGAGGAAGAAGGACATGAGCAGGGAGAGGAAAGTGATGATGAGCAGCAGCAAGGGGATGAAGAAGAAAGTGCTGAACAACAACATCACAATGAGGCAGAACAGGAGCAGACTTTTGATGATACACAACAGACTTATGATGAAGGTGAGCAGACTTTGATGATACAACAACATGAAGATGATGAACAGGGGCATGAAAGTGATGAACAGGGGCAGCCAAAAGATGATACACAGCAACATGAAAGTGTTGGACAAGGGCAGCCAGAGAATGTTACACAACAGCTACAGGATGAGGGACAGCAGCCTCATAAAAAGGAACAACAACCTCAAGAAGAAGAGGAGCATCATGATAAACATATGCAAAATAGTGAGGAGGATAGCCCTCAAAGGGAGATGCAAAAAGACAGCCTAGGCATCCTTGAAGAGAGCCAAGACATTGGCAAAAATGAAGGGCAAAGTGACAAGGATAAAGAGCCCATGGAGCATGTGCTAGATGCCTCTCCGAGGCAAGGGGCCATGCTCTCTTCTCCAAAAGTGGCCAAGCCCCAGACAACAAAGAAAGGGTGCCTAGAGTCATAACTCCAAATGTGACTAGGGCCCTCCGAGGCAAAGGAAAATTTCCAAAGAAGCCCATGGTCGAATTGCCTAAGAGGAAGAGTACCAGAAGAGCCACCCAAAGCAAAGGGAAGGGCAAGGAAGAAAGCAGTCATGAACAGGAAAGGGAATTCGACATCATCCAAATCCAAAGTGATGATAGTGATAATGAAGCCCAGATCCTAGAAAATCTCTTGATCCATAGAGAAAGCCAAATTGATGCCTTGAAGGATGATCTTCATAGAGCTAGGAACTTCAATCAATTTTTGCAAATTCAAAACAAGCAGATGAGTGTCCATATGGCTGTTTATGAGACACGGGCAATCAAATACAAGAAGGAGGCCTCCAAAGCACAAGTGAGGTTGGAAGAACTCATGGGTGAGTTCGATGAAAGTGAAGGTGAAGATCAACCTAGGAAAAAGAGTCCAAGAACCATGGGACTAAAAAAGGCCCTTGAGAAACAAAAAGAAGAATAAAATGCCCTTCTCCAATCTACCCGTCTCACTGCATTGTTCGAACAAGAGATAGAGAACAATCGGGAGGCATGGCTTGAGAGAGTTAATGATCACTTGGAGAGGAAATTGGAGAAGGAAAACAGGGACTTGGACCTTCAACGGAGGATGACGGGGCATTATAAAAAGCTAAATCAGTTTGCCCGGCAGAAGTTGAAGGCTGCTCAAGAAAAACTCAAGGAGGCCAAAGGGAAGCGCCCTACACAAAAATTGAGGAAAGACACCTCAAGACTCCAAATCTTGGCCTCTTCTTCACAACATGTTGTTGAAAACCCTTGAGGGTCATGCTCGCCAAGTTTGGGCGAAATTTGACATATTTTGGTTTTTTGTCATTTTTGGGTTTTTGGCCAAAACTCATGGGCATCGCCATTTTAGTTTTGGGCATCATCAAAGGATTTGCATGGTATCATTGGATGCCATAATTTCAAGAGCACATACTCAGTGAATTTTAGGACATTTGAAGATCATTTTCTCCCCCAAAATGGCAAAAAATGCTCGCTTTTTCTACACTCTGCCCGATTTATCAACAAGGCTTATTTTTCGGGTTTTTACACACAGGCCTATTTTTGGAGGACTTATAGTGGTTAGTTTGGATAAAACTGAACATTTTAAAAAATTAGACACTCAGAGCTTTCCAACGAGCTATCATGAGCCTCATTTTGACATTGGGAAGGCTTCCAAAAGTTGCCGGCAAGTCAGGGGACCTTTTGCTGATGTATTTTTAGAGTATTTTTGTAAAAATTGAACCTTTCAAAACTACTTTTTCCTCATGCGTGTTTAGCTATTTTTGCACATAAGAAGTTATGAAAAGTCAATTTATTTCCCTCTTTTAGCATTTTTTAGATATTTTATGAGATATTTTGTGCCTTGGGCTTTGCAAATCCTCAAGGACAAAATAAGATATTTTGGATAGGCCAATGAGATTGCAAGTTGAACTAAGAGGTTTTCCTCACTTTGGCCTATATATTCCAAAGGCTTTCATTGTAAACAAGGCTGAACTTGATGAATAGAAGTAATATATGGTCATATAAGCTTTGGAAGAAATACTTGTCTCATGCTTTTGGATAGTCTCTTGGATGTTCTTGGATGATGAAAGAGGATTGTTGCTGGATTCCATGACTTGGTAGAATGGTATAGTGTCTCTCTCTTTGTTTTGTTTCCTAGTTTTCATTCACAAATCCATGTTCTTTCTTGCTATAGGACAGTAATGAACAAATTTGAGACATGCCCTTGGAGGCACCTCAAATTTCCTATTTCTTCATATCTTCCATGTTTTCTTCATTCTTAGTCACATTAAAGAATTCCCGATTGCTACTACAAGAAAAAAGCACATTGGTGAGGGGTGAAAATGGTCACCATAAGCTCATTGGTGAGGGTCAAAAGAGCCTTCGTCACCAAAAACTGAACGTCACCAAAGGTGGCATCGCCGAAAGTATAGGTGTTGTGGTGACATTCAAAGTCCGTCACCAATAATAATTTATAGTGACGGATAGTGACCGTCACCATTTCATATGAGCAATGGTGACGGACAATAGCCTCCGTCACCAAAAAATTGAACGTCACCAAAGGTGGCGTCACCGAAAGTATAGGTGTTGTGGTGACATTCAAGGTCCGTCACCAATAATGATTTATAGTGACGGATATTGACCGTCACCATTTCATATGAGCAATGGTGACAGACAATAGCCTCTGTCACCAAAAAACTGAACGTCACCAAAGGTGGCGTCGCCGAAAGTATTTGTTGTGGTGACATTCAATGTACGTCACGAATATTGATTATAATGACGGATAGTGACCGTCACCATTTCATATGAACAACAACGATTTTTTGTGATGGACCTTTCATGGCCGTCACTATTGGTGCATATATATGGCGACGTTCATTGACCGTCACCATAAACGCATTGGTGACATCAAAGTCCGTCATGAATAATGACTATAATGACAAACAGTGACCCTCACCATTTCATATAAACAACAACGATTTATGGTGACGGACCTTTAATGGTCGTCACTATTGATGCGTATATATGGTGGCGTTCGTTGACCGTCACCATTTCATATTTTGGTGAGGGTCAAAAAATGTCACCATAAGCTCATTGGTGATGATCAAAAGAGCATCCGTCACCAAAAACTAATCTTCGTCATTCCCTATATATGAATATCAGGGCACGATGGAATCGAATCACCAACTATGCAGCAGCAAACGGGTGCTCTCTTCCATTATTCTTTTACTAAAGAATTAGACTTTAAACTAGAAATTGCCCCTAAAGGTGCAAAGATACACCAAAGGAATAAGAACCATGAAAATTGAAAGAATTCAGTGTCCTTGCTCCTATTTTTATTCTACGACACTCTAAAAAGTATGATCTTGAACTATGACATATTTGTGTCGAGTGGTTCTAATTTAATAGTAAATTTTATATTCAGATAAAATAAATGAATAACTAAGAGGCCTTACAGGCTAATTTTTAATCCTTACACCAAAATCTCTTAATACTCAAGTCTATGGAACAACTCGTTCAAAGTTCAAATTGAAGTAGATTTTAAATGGAAAGCCTAAAACCAACTAAGTAGTTTACAAGTTAACATTTTGGATATAACTTATGTTCAATTTATATGACAAGTTATGCCATAACCTTGAAACTAGTTTCTTAGCTAAAAGACTTTCTTAAGTCAACAATGACAAAGAAAGATAGTCATGGCAAGCAAAATTCTCTTGTTTTTTCTAATGAGGGTGCATGTAACTTGATAAAGGTTGTATGGGAGTATCAAACCATAAACAGTTTCACTAAAACATGGATATGACAAAGTCTTGTTAAGCAACAAAAGTTTAGTTGAATATATGAAAAGCATCAATGAAATTTCCATCATATACCATCTGGCTTGGTTAGTTCTTCAGAAAGATAAAGTGCAATTGCATGATCCAACGCCTCATCTTGATTATGTAATGGACCATCCTGAACAAAAATGTCCACATACAACAATCAATGTTATTGTATTGGTAAGACTTTTGATATAATATATCAAAGCATGTACTATGTAGGAGAATAAATGGTAGTTGAATTACTTCTCTACTCGCATGTACTACCTTTGGTAGTTGAATTACTTAGAAATAAAAATCCTTATTAGAAGATATTGCAAAGAAAAGAAAAAGCCTTTGAATATGGATGGCCATCTTGATTTTATACAGTTATAATTCAATACTAAAGGACTAGGAATGCTGCAACGAAATAGATGGATGGAGTGTAATAAAAATAATTTGGATAATTTAGGTTGCACATATCTTTAAATGGAACCACTTTTTCCTTTTGGATTCCCAGTATTTAATATGCAAATAAAATTTTTGATTCAACCAAAGAGCACAATATTTTGAAGTCTTAGTTGCCTGAAACAGGGTAAGGACAACATTTGGAAACGGGGATGACTTTTGAAATGACCACTTTCAAAACCTTTGGAAACAAAGCAACGAGCACTTCCACACACAGGTCCAAAATTCATGACTTAGGAGCATGAGCACACCTAATTCAGGGATGATTAAATAAGAAATGAATTGGGTTGCAATTATACTCAATTAAATGTAAAGCAATGATTAAAATCTATATAAATGACTTAGAAGTCAAACATGACAACTTTGGAATATGGTAGAATGTTGGCATAAAAACTTTGTTCATTATACATTCTCTTTCGTTCAGTTTTGATGCTTTACTTCCAAATTAGGTGTTTTCTTTGTTGGAGATAGCAATCCATACATCTAGGTCGAACCATTAATGATGCCCACAATGAAGGGGCATGTAGCTCAGTAGTACAGCAGCACACTGGCCAAGGGAAAATCTGGGGTAAATCTTAGTATGTATAATTTTCAAAATGGGGATAGAGCTAGTTTTGCTTGAGGTTAGCCAGGGGACCTTAGCCAAAGTGTGGCCTGACGAGGGTGTTGGAAATAGGAATACACACATCTATGTTGAACCCTTAAGGGCGTCCCTCATGAAGGGGCAAGTGGCTCAGTGTTAGAGAAATCCCACCAGCCAAGGACTTAAAAGTTTCAAAAATGTTTCAAGTAATAGACATTGTTAATTAGCCTATTGTGCTAGACCAAACGGTGGACGACCTGCATTGAAAAGTGTTTGCATGGGCCAAGTGGGTTAGTGTTTGAGTAATCCAACCAACCAAGGACTTAAAAGTTTCGGAAATGTTTCAAGTAACATACAATTGTTAATTAGTCTATTGTGCTAGGCAAAACGGTGGACGACTTGCATTGGAAAGTGTTTTCTAACCAATATTGAGGCCCTGCCCAGGTTTGAAACTCAGTTAACCCACCTCATGGAAGGGCAAGTGGCTCAGTGTTAAAGCAATCCAATTAGCCAGGGACTTTAAAGTCTTATAAATGTTTCAAGTAATAGAGAATAGTTAATTATACAGTGATATGTGGTTTAATGGTAAGTTTCACTGGGTGAAACTAACGAGAACGCGGTTCAAATCCCATTGATTATATGGCCTCACTGGGTGAAACTAACGAGACCGTGGTTCAAATCTCATTGAGTATATGGCCTCACTGGGTGAAACTAACGAGACTGCGGTTCAAATCCCATTGAGTATATGGCCTCCTATGATCTTTCCTCAAGGAGTAGACTCCCCATTTCCTAGAGTCTCTGCTCTTGCTAAATCATAAGATTTGGTATATTTGGCTTATATATGGCTTATATCTAGCTTACATGTTGCTAGATATACTCTTGGTGTTATAAGGCTCTTGCTAAATCGTAATATCTGGTATATCTGGCTTATATCTGGCTTACAAGTTGCTGGATATACTCTTGGTGTTATAAGGCAGCCACAAAGGTTGATCTTGGACCTCCCCCAGATTAGTCCAAGGAAGAAATTTTTTGCTGAGCAATATTGAGGCCCCACCCAGGTTTGAAACTCAGTTAACACACCTAGCGTGTCTGTGGGAAATTGTATAATGCATTAGGTTTAGGAGTATAGGGTCAGTCCCTCAGACATGACCCTGGGCCTCCTCAGAGACAGGCAGTAAGTTTAGCAATTCTCCTAATACCCAAAAAATAAAAAATAAAGGAAAAAGAAAGAAATTCTCCTAATACTGAAAAAAAAAAAACAGTTCTTAATGACGGTGCTACCTCCCTGTTAAGTTATAATATTCTATTCCCACATTTTAAGAGTGAAAGATAGCATCTCAAGGCATTGGGGCTGTTATAATTGAAATTTTAAGTAGATAGATTGTGATGTTCGGAATTTGTAAGTGACTGGTGTGGACTTCTTAAGTCATGGGTGGTTATTAAGCACGGAGTTAATCTTGAACCCTGGGGTTTTCCAGTTCATAATTAAGATAAAATCTATTCAATGGTCAGAAATTGAAAATTTAGAAGTTGCATGAAGAGAAACACAGAAGAAGCACCTGGAAAATAGTCTTGGAGAAGAAAGTGTACCCACAACAGAATGAGCATCGACTCATGCTCAATTTCCAAAGGCCAAAATTATAACCAATATGTATGGTAGAAGTTGGGAGAACCTAATAAGACTGACCATCCTGGGTAGAAAATGGTTTAGGAGTCACCTTGGAGAAGCCAATTGAAGAACCAGTAGGAGAATAGGATGTCTTTATCGTATACAGGTTTGCAACAAGATATGTATTCCCTGATCCTTTCTCTGAATCATGGCTCTTCACCTGCGAAAAACTTGTGGGTATTGACCTAGAGGTAGAATGAAATCGGTGTGTCAAGCTTTAGAAGTATTTCATGCTACACAACAAGTGTGAACGTTGCAATGCCTTTAGAACCTTCCAAGGAATAAGACCACAACAGTCAACAAGAGTGCCATGAAAGAAGTGGCTCCTAGGAACCTCACAGAGAACAATATTTATGTAAGGCGGTCATCTAGATCAAGGGTCATCATTCAATAATCAATACGGAAACAGGTGTTGACATTTTCTAATGGAATCCTCTTTGGATTCATTATTTAGGAAAGAAGAAAAAGGTTTCATCAAGAATTCTAACTTACAGAATTTTGGGATTAGAATATGATGACATATTGATGAAGCAGATCAAGAAAATGAAACACTTTCATTCTAAGGAAACCTGCTGCAGGATGACTCAAAAGGAAAATAATGAGGTACATGTATATATATGTTAACACTGGATGCTATGAAGCCATGCCATGTGGTTGCAGGTAGTATACTTCTATCTTTAGAAGTATAATCAAAATATAAAGCAAAAACTCTTATGATGCACAGGTTGCCAAAAAGGCATGATCTACACTAGATGAAATCGACAAAATATGTCCTCATATGGAATATGAGGTGGTTGTACATTATCAAGGAACTGTGCAATGGAAGTTCCTGGGAATGAAATAAAACCATGGAGAAAGAAAAAGGAATATCATGGGAAGTACAACCATGGAAAGAAGCAATCAACATCCAAGAAAGCCAAGAAGACTTGACTAGGAGATCTCCAGGGAATATATGTGGACTCTAATAGAAGTATGGAAAATATAGAGACCCTTGACAATACATATCTTTAAGAGATAAAAAAGGATGTCGATGCCTACAAGAAGGATGTCGTGGTGAAAGATCATCACTAATGTAAATTTTGATTTAAGTACTCATATTTATAATTGAATAATATCTGATGAGCTTATTTAGAGCAGCCAAAGGGAAGTATATGTCTTCCACAAGTTGATAACCATATTGCAGGATGTAAGATCCTTGGAAGAAGTATGGTTCTAAGGAAAGCAGCATGATATGAAGGTAGACCAGATGAAAAATAGATGGATCACTTTTGGACAAAAATCAAAAGTGATGGGTGATTTGAGCCCTAATGAAGATATCCCAAAGATGAAGACTCCTCAACAACGAAGAAATTCATGACATCAAAGAAAGTATTTCTTCATGAGCAGCTCGGTGTTTTCATCATTGCTGCTACAGGTCCCTGATTAAGAGGGGGGGTGGTAATAAGTTTATTACCTGGTAGAAACTTGGAAGCAAGTCCCTAGGAGACTATACAAGTCCTTGGCTAAGAGATAGCCTTGACAAGTCCTTGGATAAGAGGGAGCTTGAGAAAAATCCTTGATAGGAATGGGTATGTCCTCCCTAATTAAGAGGGAGAGATAGACGTATCATTTTGGTCTTCACCTGGAAGACATAAAGTGGGATTGGATAATCCTCTGGCATCTGATACTCTTTTGGGGATGTATTAGGGTATCCAAGGTAAGAGTAGTCATGAAAGGACAGGTATTCTTTGAGGATTAGCTATCCCCAAAAGAATAGTCCTATGAGGTCATACTCGGTGAACATGCGGGTGGAGTATGTACCTTGGAGACAATGATGAAGATGTCTATAGTCATTGGTCTCGCTAGCATTGTAGTTCATGGTCTCGTGAAGAGATGGAGTTGTTAATCAAGGGCTTGCACTATGACAATGTTGGTTAATAAGATGCTATAACAAAAGGATTACCAATCTAATTTTTCTTATGAGATTCTTCAAATTGAGAGTGACTATGTACCATTATGAATACCTCCCTAGTTAAGAGGGAATGTTGGAACGTGTAACTAAGTTTTTTCTTCATAATGACTTGTAATTATGAATTTATGTAATGAAAAAGACAAAGATAGTGCCTGGCTTTAGTTAAAGATGGTGAATATTCTCCTTGATGAAGTCGGCTTACACACAAACCTCATGTCGGCCTACAAGCTAAAGCCAGACACTATATAAAGGATGATGCAGCCTCATTATGGTGTAATAAATTTTGGATCATGTATGTGATAGAAGAGTGAAGTTTGGGTCTACATTGATGTGAGAATAGGAGGCTAGTCTGGGAAGAAAAGAAGAGGTATACTTACCTTTGTTCTAGGTCTATACCACCTCGCACATTTCAGATAGAAATATATCAAAGCAAAAGATAAGTCTCTCTTCTAGTGCGTAGAGCTATGAGTGAAGAAGGTAATACAACGATGAAAGGATCTATGATTAGTTCAAGAAAGGAGGTGTGCTATCGAAGGAAGAAATTCTTATCATATCTCTGTTTTGGTCTGCAAGTTTATCTCGCATATCTCAAGGAGGCCGAAGGTAATCAAAATAAAGAGGAAGGCTACAACATCATGAATAAAGGCTCGGTCTTGAGTTTTAAATATGTCCAAAGGATGTTGGAAGTAGGCCGAGAAGAAGACTTTAGGAAGCTAAGGATAATATCAAAGGAAGCCAAGAAGAAGCACACAGTTTGGGGTTACTAGACTAGGGACCAAGATTCCCTAGTAAAGGTGCAGTGCAGTGTAGAAAGAAGAGATCAGCTAGAGAAGTCGAGAAGAGGAGTGACAAGGGTCTTGGAGGCATACTGGTGTCAAGGGTCTATTTCATGGTTATGGTACTCGTCAATGGAAGATCTATAAGAAGAATTTGTTTTGGGTTTTCCTCTCCAAGAGGGAGAGGTTTTGGCCCTGGCTTGAAGAGCCTAAACTTTGTGTCTCTTGTGTTTTGATAATTGACTTGATGAAAGAAATAATAAGCTAACAAAGATAAGATCTAAGTAAAAGAAGCATAACAAGTTCACAATTAATTATCATGAAAGAGAAATTGAATTAAACGCCCTAATTTCTCAACAAGGTTGATATGTTCTTTACTATCGTTACCTACCCCTTAGAGTAACTATGAGGGCTCGAGGGAAAATACAGATAATCATTCCAACAGTTCTGTCCAAGAATGCTTGAAGTAGAAGAAGATTCAAAAGCTCTTGTTACTTCCATATGAAGGCTCTGGTGCTAATACAATTTTCAAGCAAGAAATATTTCTCTACAAGGGTGAGAATTTTTCACAGGAAGAGCTGCAAAACATCGAACTAATGATACAGAGAAACCTATATAAATACCTTTGCAAATTTCTTGAGGGGCGTGAGAATTTTGAGGAGGAAATCTTAGCAGATATGGATGGTTCCAGTGTACATGAAAAAGTTTTTGCCTCAGATGAAAGTGATGATAAAGAAGTTGCTCAATGTACTTACTCTCTCAATCCAAAACTGAAACATTTTTCCAATTGGCTTCTGGAAATTATGGAAATGGGGATTTAGATGGTTTTTTCCCAGCTGCAACACATGAGTATGCCCCAATAGTTGATGAAATGTGGAGGGACCCTGCAATTCAAGCTACGTATGCAAGAAGAAATGAGCTGCATGTCCCCCCTGATGTTGCTGGTCTCTTCTAGGAACGGGCTGTTGAGCTGTCAAGTAATGCATACAATTCATCAGAATCTCACATTTTATATGCTAGAGTGACTCAAAGTAATGGGTTAGCATTTATAGAATTTTCAACTGATGATCGCAGTCCAATGTTAGAACCTTATAATGAAAACTTTGATTGTCCAACTCCAACTTTGAAGTATCAACTTATTAGAGTAAATAATAAAGGATTAAATGAAGGTTGTAAGTGGCTAGAAAGATTTGAGAATGTACGAGCTATAATCTTTTGTGTTGCTATAAGTGAATATGACCAAAAGTGGGTTGAGAAATAAGATGACCTTCAGTAAATAACCTTTTGAGAATGTTGTGGAGCATTCATGTTTTAGAGATACACCATTCATTCTATTACTAAATAAATATGACATTTTTTAGGATAAAATTAACAGAGTGCCACTTACTGTATGTGAGTAGTTTAAGTATTTTAGTCCAGTGGAAGCACACCACAACAATCAGTCACTAGACCATCAAGCTTACTATTATGTGGAAATGAAATTCAAGGATCTCTATGCATCTCTTAGCAGCCATAAATTGTTTATATAGAAAATGAAGGCACGAAATCGCACCACAGTGAATGAAGCCTTGAAATATATTCATGAAATTTTAAAGTGGGCTGCATATGTGCAAGAAAAGATCTTTCAATACACAAACGTGCAATTGCCTGATCTTTTCAAATTCAAGTTCTAACAGAGCCTCCAAAAGTATTGCATCCTTCTGCCTAACTGCAATTTCATTCAATCTCAAAACCTCAGCTAATTGTATTGCAACCCTTCTATTTTCTTTCCAAGTTTCTTCATTTTGATTGAGTGCATCATTCCTTTCCCTAGATACTTCATCCAATTGCTTGGAAATGTTTTCTTTTTCTCTCCAAGCTTCTGCCAGTTGACAAAGAACCTCATCTCTTTGCCTCTTGAATTCGTCACTTTTCTTTAGTTCTCTATTTAAAATCACCTTCAAGTGATTTAGCGTTGTCTCCAAACATGATTTTTCTGTTTGAGATGCCTTTCTTGCTTGCCTTTCACTTTCAAGCTCCAAGACAGCCTCCTTCAGTCGTTTCTGTTTTCTCTTAATTACTTCATCTGATTTTTTCAAGCTTAAAGCTTCATTTAATTGTTTTGCAATATTTGTTTCTACCCTCCAAGTCTCTGAGATTTGATGGAGGGCCTCTTCCTGTTCCCTTGCAATTTCACCACTTCAATTGATTTCTTTATCTGCAACCATCTTCAAGTACTTAAATGAAATATCTAGGTACGCCTTTCCCACTTCACCTGCCATCCTCACTTGTCTTACAGATTGAAGCTCCAATATATGTCCCTTAATAATTTCTACAGATGTTTCAAAAGAAATGTTTGACAATATGACTTGAATGGCCATTAATTCCTGTTTGTAAAAGAAGTCTGGACTCCTTGTAAAAAATATATCTATATCTGACTTTGCCATTTCTCTTACTATACTTTCTTGCATTTCACATTCAGATTCCACAATATCTGTCTTAATTTTTTTTGCATAGGCTTCAGAAAAAAACGTTCGGTGATACGACTTGAATGGCCATTAAAACCCTCCTATAGTTAATGTTTGGAATAGATCTTATGTGATTTAATGTCCTCTTGGAACCATATTTTCTGTTTCTGCAGCATTCTTTTCTTATCTTTCAGACTCAAGCTCGAAATTGGGGTTCTTAAGTACTGTCTCCCATTTTATAATTGCAAGTTCCTTCGAGTTTAATGTTTCATTTAATTGTTCAGCAAATTTTGTTTCTACTCTCCATGTTTGTCTGTTTAGAGGGAATATGTCATTCATTTCCCTTGGAAATTCACCCCTTTTACTGATTTCTTCATATGAAATCACCTTCGAGCATTTAAATGAAGTCCCTAAAAACACCTTTTCCATTTCACCTCCCATCCTTGCTTGACATCCTGATTCAGGTGCCAAACTATCCACCTTAAAGTTTTCTGTAGAGGCTACAGTGGAAATGTTTGGCAATGTGACCGTTAACTCCCCCACATTAAGAATGTCTGGACTACTTCTAAAGATTGTCCTTGAATCTGCCTTTGCCATTTTACCTGCCATCATGGCTTGGCTTCCAAATTCAGGTTCAAAATTTTCTGGAGAGGCTTCCATTAATTCCTGCTTGCAAATAATGTCTAGAATGGCCATTAAGTGATTCGATGTCATCTCCAAACCTGTTTTTTCTGCTTCAGCAGACTTCCTTTCTTGTATTTGAGATTCAAGCTTAGAAGTAGCCCTCTTGACACACTTCTAAACATGTACAGAAACATCAAATTTGAAAAGTTCAGACTATGGTATTTCATGCTAGACAACAATTGTGAATGTTTCAATGCCTTTGGTTGAACTTGTGAAGTTTCCAACATGCAAGAAACAAATTGGATAGACATTATGATTTGAAGTTACAAAATCTCAAAGATAGAAATTATATGGGAAAGAGGATCCTCATATTATCCTCGCGTCAACCTATTGAAGATCAAATATGAACCCTTTGCATAAGCCCTTATTCATTTCATTGGTGGTAACAGTTTAGATTTTGCACAACTGTAAGCTAGACTCTGAAGACACCATGAATGTAATGGCACTTGAAGTTCCAAAGAAAATGGATTTGAAGACTTCAAGAACCTATCAAAATGTATGTGAATTTGATTCACAAGAGATTCCTTCAGTGGGTTTGATCAAGAACCTCCAATTCCATCCAATAGCTTACCCTAATGTCTTCATCGTTATAGACATAGTAGTGTTGAACATTCGTGCAACAAGGGAATGTTGTTGTCACACAAATGGGCATCAAGTATGGACACATACAAATGAATTTCTCATATACTACCATCCTAACTCCTTTTTTTGAGACAATTATATTGTACAAAGAACCTTTCAGTGAAAACCATGTTGAAGCCCAAGGAAACTTGAGAACTATTTCACTTGTTTGGAGGAAAGCATGGGATCATACACTGTACTTGCAGCAGAGCTAGCACCAAGGACAAACGCAGGAAGAATGTGGAAGATGAACTTCGATTTTGAAAGTTCAAAACAAGGTAGTGGGGCAAGTATAATCCTAACCTCTCTTGATAAGGTATTGATTTATTTAGCTATAGATTGGAATTCGAAGCTACTAACAACATTGCCAAGTATAAAACACTTTTTCTTGGTATAACTGCATCTAGAGATCTAGGAAATAAAATTTTAGAAGTAATAGGTGGTTTTGACCTCATTGTATGCCAAGTGAAAGGGTTGCATGCTTGGAAAAAATAAAGGTTGAAAAGATATGGACAAGCAGTACCAATTTCCATAGAGCAATTTGATATCTTGGGATTAGAAGTGGTGCCCAAGGCCATGACTGAAAAAGCCGATGCTTTAGTAGTTTCAACCACCTTATTCAACCTTGTCCAAAGCTAGACCAAGGTGGCTAAATTGAGACGATTTACACACCTTCAATTCCAGACAAAATCAAGCATTGGTAAGTTTTTGAAGGTGATGCAGAAATAGTTGGGTTCCTCGACAACACAAAATAATTTGAAATGTATGAGATTGACATGAGGGAAGATGATTCAATAGAACAACGAACAAACAACAAAATCCCTTCAGGTATGGTTCCTTTGGAAGCAAGCTTTAACAAAGAAAACATGTTTACAGGTAGAATTAAGACAATAAAACAAAATGAGTATGAAGATACCAATGTAGGGATAGAGACAAATCTAATCTTGAGCAAGCTGCAATAGAGACAATGTGTTTACAGGTAGAATTGAGACAATACAAACAAATGAGTATGAAGATACCAATGTAGGGATAGAGACAAATCCAATCTTGATCAAGATTGGAAAATTAATCACTTCGAAAGAGAATGAGAAGATTGGGTCTTTGATCAAAATATACAAGGACATTAAAAGACATGACAAGAAATTAGAAAGAGTTGTAGTTTTTCTTTGGCAAAGTAAACTTCATCTGAAGATTCATTCTGAATGTAGCAAAGATCACAAAACCCCTTAAAGAGTTGATAAATAAAGATGCAGTTTTTATATGGGATGATGCAAGCCATACAACATTCCATAATGTCAAAGACATTATAGTCAATTCTCCAGTTTTGATGAGCCCTAACTTTGAAAAAGATTTTCTTGTTTTTTCTTTTGCTTCTAATTATACTATTGCAGGAGTTTTTCTTCAAAAGAATGAACAGGGAAATGAACTTCCAATTACGTTTGTGAGTAAAATGCTAAGGGATACAAAATTGAACTATGCCATCATGGAGAAGCAGGCCTATGCTTTGGTAAAATCACTAAAGCATTTTAGAACCTACATTGGGTTTCAAAGATTATAGCATTTGTTCATCATCCAAAAGTGAAGGATATCTTGTCACAACATGTTTTTTTGGGATCAAGGGGTAAGTGGGTTTCTAAGATTCGAGAGTATAATTTAGAGATAAGACCCACAAAAAACAGTAAGGGTCAGAGATTAACAAAGCTTTTGACAAAGGGAAATGAAGAAGCTCTTGGAATCAACTTGGTTAATGCAGTTACATCAACTGGCATACAGAGATCATCTACCACCTTAAGAATGTGACTAGACCCAGACACCTTCCCAAGCACAAGAAAAGGGCCTTGAGGTTAAAAGATTCAAGATACTGCTTCATAGAGAAAGTTTTGGGATGGATAAATCACAATAGTTTTGTTTTGGATCTGTTAGCCTGAATGAAGAAACAAGCTTGACCAATGAGATCCATCTAGTTTTGAGAGAGAACATCACATAGCAAAGAAAATTGTACATAAGATCCTTAGGGGTGGCTACGATTTGTCAGAGAATGCTAGCCATGACATTTTTTCATAGGACAACAGAAATTAGCAACAAGTCCTCTCCAACCAGTTGTAGTTGAAGCACCATTTCAACTAGTGTTCTGTACTCTTGAAATGGATCTGCTGATGATGATTCAAACATCACTCGGTCTTCCTTAGAACAAAGGTTTGATTACTTTTTCGGCCCTTCATTTCAAATTTTTATCTCTTACATTTAAGGTTTGGTTGAGATATCATTTCAGAAACAGAGTGATGCTGATCCTATGAAGATATTGATATGTATGATGTCCCTATCTCTTGAAGAACTGTGCCCTATATTGTGGGGTCCTATGACAATTATCTGAGGTAATTTCAATAATAGAAATGAAAAGCCTCAAAAGCAGAAAGTGATGAAGCTACCAAGGACCACAGATCAGCCTCTCTGAAGTATTTAATGAGGGTGATTTCCTGAGACTATACAAAGCTACTTCCGAAATAACTGCAGGCCCTGATCAGTGAGTATTTTTTTGAGAAAATCAAAGTCCTATCTTGAGAAAGATTCTAAAGCAAGAAGGACATAACAGGAATAGCATAATTGTAACCTTTTGAAAGTTTTTGATCTATCAGTAAAAGAAAATGCAGCTCCTTTTGAATTTGGCGTCTTGGACAAGGGCTATAGCACTGTTGAAGTGCTCATTCATGAAGAACTGTTAGAAGAAGAAGCCACCGCTAATACATTTATGTGGTAGAAAATTTGAGAAACTACGACCTGGTCTCATATATGTATCATATCCCTATCTTCTAAAGAAACCAACCTATATAGGCCGATCTTAATGCTGTTCCTTGAAGAAAAGGTCCTGAATGTGTTGATTGGTAATAAAGCCGAGAGCATGCGTTGAAATATTCTCAGAGGATTCATTCCTGTGTGAAATCTTTTTTATACAGTGCAGACCTGAGATATAGAGACTGAGATCCTCTGTACTACTAGGTCTCTATAATTTATTAGCAAGATTGGCAGAGTCCAATTACAGAAACAACATCGTTTCAACCAACTTTGGGATTCTAGGATCTAGCCCTCTTGAATCTGGAGAGGGATCTCTCCAATATGTACAAAGATGGATTTGTCTTTCAAGTTTGGGGTTATGGTATTAGGCTAGTTATGAAGGCCAAGGGTTTGTTTGTTTTTTGGATGGTTGAGCATGATTTTTTACTTGAGGAGAAAGTTCTCAGTGCAAAAAGCTTCAAAGGTGAGGAGTTGCAAGAGGGAAGAACAGCTTTGGCTAAAAGATAGATATAATGCTAGTTTTTAGTCCATTGGGCTATGGAGTTATAACAGGGCTTTAATTTAACAACAACATCAAGATTGATCCAGGGGGCAAGTCATCTATACCACAATATTATTGAGATTAAAATGATGGAATGGAAACAATAAAGTATTTGAGGGGTGGAAACTGATAATAATTTCTCAGAGGATTTATAGTCAGTCCAAACAAGAAAAGCCTCTTAAGTAACTGTTTAAAACCAACCAAGTGCAGGGCTAACCATTGACTTCTTGGGAAAGTTTGTATTAAAGTAGCTTAATTGAAAAAAAATCCAGTAATCCACATAATTACCTTCAGAAAGTATGAAAACATATAAGAAAAACAAAGTGTAACTTAAGATCAGATAAAGTACTTTTAAACCTAGTCTGCTTTCAGTCAACACCAAGGGAAACTTCTAGAATCTGCCTTTGGAGAAAAGAATCTAGGAATCAGGGCAAACCATATCTTCTCTAGTCTCACTTTAATAGCAAATAATGGAAATCACATTCGAGAACAATGTTTTAAGCCAACAGAAAGACGAGGGAACGCCAACATTCCTAACTATTTAAACTGTATTGAATCATTCTTAAATAAACTAATATGAGGAAAACATTAAGATAAATATTTCTCAGCCAGAGAAGGTTACTGATGTACAACATATCCTAACCCTGTTTAAATTGTTCTTTACAGAGGAATATGGATAATATGGCATACATAGAAGGAAAACAATTAACAAAGAAAGAGGCACTTCACCAGTAATATAGACCAGGATCCCAAGAAACAGCTTTATATTGATGTCAAACCAGTTATAATCTTCAAGTCCAATGTTTCAGTTCAGCAATCATCTTCACTACTTAGCCTAACAAATCTATCACAAGCAGAGCTCCAAGGGCTAGTGAACACTATTTACAATCAGAAGTTTCTAGCTCAAGTGTATGTCAAAGCTCTGTAAGCAACTCAACCATCAACTTCTCATCTTATACTGAGGTATTTATAGAAGAATGAGGAGGTGAGACCTAAAAAAAGATCTCTAATGACAATTAATACAGATATAGGACTTCTCGGCCTTTTGAGGGGCTCGATGGAGAAGTTTTACAAGTGGATCACTGTATTAACTTTTACAATAAATATCAAGCTCGATGCGAGCTTCATTTGACTTTGAGGCTCTGGGTATCATGTGGAGTAACTCCGTGGATATTTTCTTCATAGATTTCCTTGCAGAAGTAACTCCTTGGCTGCGCTGGAGGCGAATATATGATTTTATTCATTAACTTCGGCCTCTGTTTTGAAAGGTTTGAGGCAACAGGTGGCTCAGGGGTAGCTGAGGAATCAATTTGCCTCAGATGTGGCGGTGGAGGCTTTCTGTCTGATAAAACACTTTAGGTTTTCTTTAAACTATGTTTTAGATTGGGGGGTTAGGCTTTTGATAACAGTCTTAGCCGTAATCCCCATAAAACTGTCTTCAATCTTCATCTGTTGTGCTTTATCTTCAAAAATGATACTCTTTAACTGTTCTCTTGAATAAAAAAGTGTCTTGTCGATGTGCAGGGCCACACAGGGTTATATGGCATCAATGCCTCATGAAACACTGATGAAAACGTGAATTTTCACCCTGTGGCCGATTTCATTTGATAAATCAAAAGAGGGAGGGTCCTCACCCTCATCTTTCGAATTTCCTTCTGAATATAGCAGAAAACGTTAAACCCTGCAAAATTCAAACGAAAGTTATGAAATCCTGTGTTTATAGGTTAAACTGCATTGGAGGTTGTGCGGAGGAAGCAGGGTCATTGGATCATGGAGCGGGGGTGCAGATCGACGGCGGAGATGCAACGGCGGGATGTAATGGGAAAAACCTTTGTAAACCACAAAATATATCATTTCCGGCTTTACAAAGGAAAAAAGCATTTTAATATGAAAGACGGGGGTATCAGATGGTGGGCCCAGCGGGATGGATCACATCGCAGATATTTGTGATGAGATCTTTGGAAGAAAAGTGAAAATTGCGATCTGCCATTCTGCGATGGATCGTATCGCAGATATTTGCGATGAGCTCCTTGGAAGAAAACTGAAAAATGCGATCTGCGATTTGCGATGGATCGCATCGCAAATATTTGCGATGGAGGATATATGCGATGGGCGGAACGATCACATCGCAAGTATTTGTGATGGACGTAAACAAAAAAATGAGAAATTGCGATTATGCGATTTGCGATCGGGCGGAACGATCGCATCGCAAGTTTTTGCGATGGGTCAATTTAAACAAACCACAGAAAATGCGATGATGTGATATTGCGATTTGCGATAAGTGGTGGGCCACATATTATAATGTTATGAACTTTATAATAAAGTTTATGTAATAACGTATGGCAGGTTATATATAGAAAGAGGGAAAAAAGCTAAAGAATGAGTCTTTAACCTTAATAAAGTGGATTTTCATGAATGGAGGAAAGGAACTCATGAAAAATAGGGGAATTCATGGAGAAAAAGGGGAAGCAAATGAAGGTTAGTTTCTGAAGTGGGGGGAGGAAAAAATGGCCTTTGCAGCAATGATTTGGCTTGGAAATCAACAGGATTTTCTAAATGTAAAATGGGAACAACAGTGAAGTTTTGGACAGAGGGAAAAAGGCAGGAGGCCTTAAAGAGACTTCAAGAGCCAACAATTTTTAGTGATAAAATTTGTTCCTTGGAGGCTCCAAAAGTTTTAGCCACCTTTTGGTATAAAAAAATATTATAGGTGGCTAACAGTGGCTCCACTTGGGGATGGTGCCTTCTTGAAGGCATCAAGAATTCATAATTGATTTCTCTGGGACGCTGACTTGTGCCTGATCCATTGGGCTGCCCTTCCTTTGCTGGATGATCTTGTTTTGCTTCTGAAAACTAATATCTGTCATGAAAGAATATTGGACTTCATCAATACAACTTTCTACCTACCCAATCCTACTGATCTAACATTTTTCTTCATCAGAGTGCACTTGGATTGGAAAACTCTTTTCACAACATTTTATTCTTTTGAAAGAATAAAAACTAATCTACTTCTACTCCTTAGTTCTCCCTAAACTCAGATTAAACAGTTGAGCTCAGATATTTCTCTACCTAATCTACTGTCTGTTGGGATTAAGCTATCCAACAGATTTTTATTCTCTAAATTCTACAACAGAAATTAAAAAAAAACAGTCAAGTCAAGATTAAGTTGTTTGACTTGATGTGATCTATGGCATAAAAACAAGATACACATAGATTATTATTTGCAGAAAACTAAAATCAAAATGGATGGCTTAAGATCTGAAAGTTCAAAGTACTGCCTTCTCTTTTTACAGCTCTGTTTTTAACTATGTTTGATTTGTTTCTTCTTTGTTTTCTGGTTCAGATTTTGAGCTAATTAGAACCATTTTTACCTCTTTTTTGACTTAGAAAATAAAACAGATTTGATTCATCTCTCTTTGGAAACTTAGGTTCAGATTTTGAGTTTGTTTGAACCTTCAATTTCTATCCTAATCTATCTACTGATAAGCCAAGATTAAACAGTTTGGCAAATCGAATTCACTATCCTATCAGCTGAAAATTTAAAGCTAATTAGTCAAGATTAAACAGTTTGACTAACTAGAAGTGTGTTTAGTAGGAGTGGCATTTGAGCTTGCACACTTTCAAAATTTGTTTCTCTTTTTTGGCATGGGGCTTTTCCTTTCTTGTTTTCATTCTGCCCTCTTTTCTTTCTTTTCTTTGTTTTTGTATTTCTTGATTTTTTATAACTTTGAATGCAATGGTGGATGGAATATTCATAATGGAAAAAGATAAAAAGGCTTCATAACATAAAATGGATCAAGAGAAGTAATGCTTAAGCATCCTGCCATTGACAGGACCCCCAAACAATTCTGTTCCATCCAGTTCCTGTAAGAAAAATGCATTATTACCAGCAACTGAATGAATAGAGTAAGGGCCAAGCCATAGGTTGTCAAATTTTCCATGCTTGCCCTTTTCTTCCCTCCTTGAGTCCCACTTTAAAAATTTGTCCCCAATCTTAAAATTGCTGGCCTTTGTTCTTCTGTCAAAAAGCTTTTTGATGTTGTCCTGCTTCTGTAATGCTTTGTTATACACTTCCTCTCTGGTCTGCTGGAGATGAATGGTCTGATTTATTCTTCTGATCATGTCATTTTCTTCAGTCTGCAACTCTTGAATCAACTTCATCACTGGTACACCAAGGCTATTTGGAAAAATTGCATCTGTACCATACACAAGCTGGAAAGGTGACATACCAATAGATTTCTTCAAAGTTAATCTGTCAGCGCAAAGTGCATAAACCAGCTTTGTGTGCCAAGAATTTTTGTTGTCCTCCAACAGTTTCTTGATTATGTTTACTAAGCTTTTGTTGGAAGATTCTGCAAGTCCATTTCCTTGAGGGTAATAGGCCGTGGAATGCCCCAATGTTATCTGATATCTGTGACAGAACTCAACCATCTTCTTTGATCCAAATGCCGATACATTATCAGTGATGATCTTGGTAGGACAGCCAAATCTGGAGAGAATGTTAGTCTCCATAAATTTGATGATAACTGAATGATTGGCCTGCCTAGAAGGAATGTCTTCTATCCACTTAGTGAAGTAGTCTGTGGTAGTAAGAATCCACCTATGCTGGGCAGAAGATGGTGGATGGATTTCTCCTATGAAGTCAAGTCCCCACTGTTGAAAATGGGCTTCAACAGTGATTGGCTGCAGTGGAAGCGGTAGAAATTTTCTCTTGCCTTAAAACAGTTGGCATTTATGGAAAGTAGTGGTCATCTTGTGTATATCAGGAAAAAGAGTAGGCCAATAGAAGCCAGCCCTCAAAATTTTGTTGGCTGTTGACTTCCAGTACAAATGACCCCCACACTCTCCTTCATGGAATTCCTGCTTAACCTTCTCTGCATCAACCTCAGGCAAACATTTAAGCAATATACCACTTGCATTTTTCCAATAAAGACATCTATCAATAATGCAATAGTTTACTGCTTTCAGCTTCAAGAACCTTGCCTTTGTTTTTGATAAACCAGGAGGTGTATTTAAATTAATAAAAACATAAACAATATCAGCATACCAAGAGGAATTGATGAAATGGTTTTCAACAGTGGGTGTCGAGATTTCCTCTTGATCATCTAAAGCATTAATCATATGAATATCAAGAACTTCACAATTTGATTCAACCATTAATCTAGCTAAACCTTGGCCTTTGATGAGCTTAGTGGGATTTATTTCTAAATCATATTCAAGAATAACAGCAATCCACTTACCTCTCTTACCATCTGGGTCCTGTGTTAGGATGTCTTTAACAACTGAGTTTGGGACACAGGCAATAATGTGTGAGTGAAGGATGTATACCCTGAAGTCTTTTAAAGCCTTAACCAAAGAAAAATATTTCTTTTCCATAATGTTGTACTTCAATGGGGCATCCTTCAATGCCTTACTAAAGAATGCAATAGGCTGCTCTTGTCCTTGTGGATTTTTCTGTAGAAGGGCAGCAGCTATTTTTATGTTCTGATGCAAATGAGAAAATATAAAAATCCTTTGAAAAATCAGGACTTATGAGAACTGGTGTTTTAGTTAATGCTTGTTTTACCAGCTCAAAGGACATTTTTGATTCCAAGGTCCATCTTACCCCTTGCTCCTTCTTTAACATGTTTGTGATATTCCTAAGGAGCTCAGCTAAGTTGGGGATGAACCTTCTCAAAAAGTTAATCTTCCAAATGAAAGATTGCAACTCCTTGATGTTTCGAGGATGAGATATTTGCAATATGGCCTCAATCCTCTGGGGATCTATCTGTATACTCTCTTCAGAAATAATGTGCCCAAGAATTTTACCTTCTTGGAGACCAAATAGAGTCTTCTTAGGGTTTAAGGATATTCCAAACTTTCTGCATTTCTCGAAAAATTTTCTCAAATGTTCTAAGTGTTCTTCATCTGTTTTTGAAAACATAGTGACATCATCAAGATAGATAATGATGAAGAAGCTCAATTCTTCCGAGAATGCTATGTCCATGGCTCTCTGAAAGGTTGCTTCAGCATTCATTAGACCAAAAGGAATTTTCACATACATGAAAGTGCCCCACGGTGTATTGAAGGCTGTCTTTAATTGATCAGCAGGGTGGACTAAGATCTGATTATACCCTGAATAGCCATCCAGCAAATAAATTATTCTAGACCCTACCACCCTTTGTAGAATGTGATCCATCTTTGGTAAAGGGTAGTTGTCTTTTAATGATGCTTTGTTCAAATCTCTAAAGTCTATACAAAGCCTGCTTTCTCCGGTCTTCTTTCTAACAGACACCAGATTAGATACCCATGCAGAATATCTAATAGGGACAATAATACCAGCATCATACATCTTCATGATTTCCTATTTAACCAAAGGCAACTGTACAGGGTTTATTCTGCGCAGTTTCTGTTTGAATGGTTTTTGGTTTTCTTTAAGAGGGATTTTGTGCTGTATTATTTCAGTGTCGTAGGACTTAATATCTTCATAACTCCATGCAAAAACATCAGAAAACTCTTTGAACAGCTCTATGTATTTGAGTTTAATGTGAGCTGGAAAAGTTTTAGACAGCTTAATCATTTTCAGTTTTTCCTTACTGCCTATATTGCATTCCTCCACTTCAGTCTCTACAGGTTCCAGTTTTGGTTTATCTGCCACATCGTTAAAATCGAACAACTCTTCTAAAGGGGCCAGAACCTTGGGAAAACGTTCGTCTTTGGAGTGCATAGTTTCTAACTCCTCTGTTTCTAACTCTGCATTCATTTCTGCTTCACTTTCAAGTTTGCCAGATAACAGGTTTATATTAGCGAGTTCAGGGGACGGTTCTTCTTCATCAAGAAAATTTTCTTCGCTGCAGTCTGTATCATGATCTGATTCCGAACCACGTAGTTCGAATTCATTCCCGAATTACATGAAGTATTATATTTGTTTGTCATTTTCAAACACCTGCCAATATTTTTTTTTATTAGGAACGACTGGTCTAAATTTTATTGGAGTTGTGTTGTCTCCGGTTTCATATGGCGTTAGACATGTTCTAGCTGCATAGGCTAAATTGTGAGTGGAAATATTACTTTTTCTTGGGACAAAACTCAGGTTGGATTCCTCAAATGTTTTCAAAAGATCCATGACATCATTTCGATAGGTCCTGAGTCTAGGATGATTTGCATTATACTCCCCATTGACTTGCCTAATGATTAATTCGGAATCCCCATACACATTAATTCTTCTGGCTCCTAACTTCTTCAAGAGATGCAAGCCTAAGAAAAGGGATTCATATTCTGGTATGTTATTTGAACACTGGAAGTTTAATTTACAAGAGATACATTCAGTGTGGTCTCTTTCAGTGTTTCGAATCCAGACACCTACACTAGCGTTATTTCTAGTGCATGATCCGTCAAAATGCATACTCCAAGGGGGATTGGTCTTGGTTTCATCAGTTTGGTGAACGTCCCATGTATTTTTTAGTTCATCAAGTTTCTCAATGTGTTGAGGAATGCTTTCTTCGCTGTCAAGTTTTAAACGCAATGGACCTATGACCTGTAAATCCAGACATGTGTTTTGTTTGTCAATGCTTTCAAGTGTAGCAAACTGCTCAGACACTTATGCGTTATTTACCTTCTCCTTTCCATCGGCCCTTGATTCTTTTAAAGTGACCGACTCACTGAATGTTTCATCATTAAACATGATAAAAGAATCAAGTTCTGTATTGAAAAAATAGATAGGAGAGTTTTGTGGTCTGTCTTGACTAGTGACCGTGTATTGCATATGAGACTCCCTGTAAAGTCTTCTAGTTTGATTGAAAACAGGGATAGTTGCATAGGTCATGTACATTTGCATTGTACCTTGTAACTTAGCCCCCCATGATCTTGATAATAACATCCCATATTTTGGGGGAACATCAGCCACAACAATATCCATAACTAAATATTTGGCTGGAATCTGGGCTAAGTTAACACAGAGGTCTTTGATCAACCCTAGACATTTTACTCTGCTTGAGTCAAAGGAGTATAAGTCTTTATAAGGTCTGGTGATTTCAAGACCCAGGTTCTCCATTACGGCTTTAGGCATTAAATTATGAGAAGTCCCTGAGTCGTGCATAGAGTTGTGAAGAATTTTGTCATGAATGTTTAAACTCACATAAAAGGGAGGGACAGGTCCCTCTTGATATCTACCTTCAATCTTTGGACCAAAAATAAGCTCTGGTTGGTCATCACTAAGATTGACTGTATCTCCATTTTATTCTATATTTAAAGCCTTCAAAATTTGGGTCCTATATACATGTTGGGCAGCTAGCTCGGTTAAGGGAATAGAGATTTTAATCTTATAAATTTCCTGTTCCAGGCTAAAAGGAATTTGATTCTTCGAAGTGCTAGTTTTAGCCTTGTTAGATGTCACTTTATCAGCAACAACAACTTGCTGATTTGTTTTATTTACACTTGACATAACGGTTGTAATAGGAGTACTAGCTGAAGTGTTAGTACTGCTAGAGCCTGCACTCTATTTTTCAGTGTTTTGAGTGCCTTTTCCTTTACCTTTATCAGAATTTTCAGCCACTGTTTTATCCTTTTGTTTGACAACTTTGGGCTTGGTTGCAGTGCTGTTTTGCGAAGATTTATCAGAGGTTATGGTGTTGGAGGGCTGTTGACTGGTTTTTCTTCTAAGGTAATATTCTCTTTGAGGCTCTATGATGACATTTTCCATGTCTTGATAATGATTTTCATCATCATCTCTTTTGTCATCATACAGTGTATATAGACCTTGTTTTTTGTCATAATGAATCTCAAAATCATCATCATCGACCTCAAGCATGTTGATAGCACCTTCCTATGTTATTTCGTATGTTTCCTCACCATCACTTATATAGTTCTGATGAAAGGGAGGAGTGATCTGTTGATCATCTTCCCTAGTGATTCTGGTTTTGGTTTCTGTTTTGGGGAGCAGTTTTATTTTGACTTGCTTGTGCTCTTTTAATTATGCTCATCTCTTTCATCATCTCTTCCATCATCCTTTCCATATTTGAGTTGGAAGTAGAAGGTGTTGACTCCTCTCTAAAATATACTCTCTTTTCAGCCTTCATCCTTGCTCTCTTCTCCATTAAGTTGACTTCCACAGAAAGAGCACCTCCTTGCATGTCTTCAAGAGTTGCAAAATCTCTCTCTCTCAGTGAATAGGTCATGTCAGCATCAAACCCTTCAGGAAAATTGTTTAAGGCTGAGCCTTATGGAGGTTTTAATTCTGGGGAGAGTGCATTATACACACTGTTAAATCTAGTACAATAGGCTTGTACACTTTCCCCGGGGTTTCTATGAAGATTTTTGTAGTCAGCAAGGACCTGGAGAGGATTCTTCCTCACTTCCCATTTGTTTAAGAAAGTTTGATGGACATATTGGAGATCATTAATGCTATGGGGGGCTAAGCTTTTAAACCATTTTCTTACTTCTCCCCCAAAGCTTTGAGAAAATAATCTGAGTTTGACAGAATCATTATCAATTTCGTTTCTGTCATAGTAATCATTCATCTTATCCACATGTTGTGATGCAGTTGTAGCATTTCTAACATCATATAATGGAATTTTGGACTGATAGTCTTGTGGAATATTGACTAGTGGTGCAGGAAGAACTATGGGAGCATACCATGTTGCCATGATAGGAGGTCGAGGTGGATTCACAAGAGGTGGATTAACAAAAGGGAAAGTGGGCTGAGGTGTGGTGGTTTGAACAGTGGATGTAGGATGAGTAGAAGTGGATGGATCAGGAGTAGACGGCCAAGGTGATCTTGGATGAGAGACACCTAGGTTGTGAAGGAAATGTAAATCAGGAGGTGTTGTTTCTCTATCACCAAGATGTTCACTTGCTTCTAGGGGTGAAAGTGAAGACTTAGAGTCTAACTGTATTATATCATCAAATGACCTAGTTCTAAATGGATTTACTAAGTCAGCTTGTGATTGCTGTAGAGCTGAAAGATTTTCAGGAACTGATTTAGCTCTCAAGGGTGATATGAAAATAGTTGATAATTTAACCTTAGGAGACTTCCAAAGGATAATTTCTGGGTCATCAACTATCTCAGGTGGATTAGGGTCAGGATGGGCTCTAGTGTGAATCTTTCTAGAAGCCACTATTGCTGTGTTTTTAGACCCGAATAGACAAGAAAAGTCCAACCAGATATGACGATCTTTGAGAGGTTAACTAATATGTTTACACAAATCATAATCCTATAGTCCTCTAACTGAGTTTGAATGATATTATAATGATGTGGGTTCTTCCCAGTGGAGTCTTAAGGTCTGCTAAGGATTGTGGAGTTGCCAAGTGGAAGTTTTTAGCTCGTAAGGAGGTAAAAGGTTTTATGGTCCACCACCATGTTTATTGAATACCAATCTGAAATATTTTTAAGGTTTTTCTGAGTTTTTTTTTCAGTTGTGTGGTTTTTAAGAATATCCTAACTTTGCTTCAAAACTTAGCTACAGTTGTGAGACAAAGACAGTCTACTCTTATGGCTTAGCTAGCTGATTTTTCAAGGTTATATGAAGACCTATCAAAGTCCTAGGGTTGACCTAGTTTGTCATTGATTCAAACAAGTTTCATCATGATTACCAATTTTGTGGTAGTGCTTGAAAAATGCTGCTTCTTACTCATGAATTTTTCTTGAATCAAGGGTTTTCTGAGGTTTCTAAAAGGTATTAAAAACACTCAAGTCCCTAGCGGAGTTGCTAGAAATGTTAGGTGGTGGCTCCAGCTGGTTAATAAAACGAATGCTCTATGAACCAAATCTCTGAATATCGTATATTTATCCTTAAAAACTTCTGGGTTTGTAAATCTCCCCAGTGGAGTCACAAAAAATGTTAGGTCTCTGTAATTTATTAGCAAGATTGGCAGAGTCCAATTACAGAAACAACATCGTTTCAACCAACTTTGGGATTCTAGGATCTAGCCCTCCTGAATCCAGAGAGGGATCTCTCCAATATGTACAAAGATGGATTTGTCTTTAAATTTTGGGGTTATGGTATTAGGCTAGTTATGAAGGCCAAGGGTTTGTTTGTTTTTTGGATGGTTGAGCATGATTTTTTACTTGAGGAGAAAGTTCTCAGTGCAAAAAGCTTCAAAGATGAGAAGTTGCAAGAGGGAAGAACAGCTTTGGCTAAAAGATAGATATAACGCTGGTTTTTAGTCCATTGGGCTATGGAGTCATAACAGGACTTTAATTGAACAACAACATCAAGAGTGATCCAGGGGGCAAGTCATCTATACCACAATATTATCGAGATTAAAATGATGGAATGGAAACAATAAAGTATTGGAGGGGTGGAAACTGATAATAATTTTTCAGAGGATTTATAGTCAGTCAAAACAAGAAAAGCCTCTTAAGTAACTGTTTAAAACCAACCAAGTGCAGGGCTAACCATTGACTTCTTGGGCAAGTTTGTATTAAAGCATCTTAATTGACAAACAATCCAGTAATCCACATAATTACCTTTAGAAAGTATGAAAACATATAATAAAAACAAAGTGTAACTTAAGATCAGATAAAGTACTTTTAAACCTAGTCTGCTTTCAGTCAACACTAAGGGAAACTTTCAGAATCTTCCTTTGGAGAAAAGAATCTAGGAATCAGGGAAAACCATATCTTCTCCAGTCTCACTTTAATAGAAAATAATGGAAATCACATTCAAGAACAATGTTTTAAGCCAACAGAAAGACGAGGGAACGCCAAAATTCCTAACTGTTTAAACTGTATTGAATCATTCTTAAATAAACTAATATGAGGAAAACATTAAGATAAAGATTTCTCAGCCAGAGAAGGTTACTGATGTACAACAAATCCTAACCATGTTTAAACTATTCTTTACAGAGGAATATGGACAATATGGCATACATAGAAGGAAAACAATTAACAAAGAAAGAGGCACTTCACTAGTAATATAGACCAGGATCCCAAGAAACAACTTTATATTGATGTCAAACCAGTTATAATCTTCAAGTCCAATGTTTCAGTTCAGCAATCATCTTCACTACTTAGCCTAACAAATCTATCACAAGCAGAGCTCCAAGGGCCAGTGAACACTATTTACAATCAGAAGTTTCTAGCTCAAGTGTATGTCAAAGCTCTGTAAGCAACTCAACCATCAACTTCTCATCTTCTACTGAGGTATTTAGAGAAGAATGAGGAGGTGAAACCTAACAAAAGATCTCTAAAGACAATTAATACAGATACAGGACTTCTCGGCCTTTTGAGGGGCTCGATGGAGAATTTTTACAAGTGGATCACTGTATTAACTTTTACAATAAATATCAAAGCTCGATGGGAGCTTCATTTGAATTTGAGGCTCTGGGTATCGTGTGGAGTAACTCCGTGGATATTTTCTGCATAGATTTCCTTGCAAAAGTAACTCCCTGGCTGCGCTGGAGGCGAATATCTGATTTTCTTCATTAACTTCGACCTCTGTTTTGAAAGGTTTGAGGCAACAGGTGGCTCGGGGGTAGCTGAGGAATAAATTTTCCTCAGATGTGGCGGTGGAGGCTTTCTGTCTGATAAAACACTTTAGGTTTTCTTTAAACTGTGTTTTAGATTGGGGGATTAGGCTTTTGATAATAGTCTTAGCCGTAATCCCCATAAAACTGTCTTCAATCTTCATCTGTTGTGCTTTATCTTCAAAACTGATACTCTTTAATTGTTCTCTTGAATAAAAAAGTGTCTTGTCAATGTGCAGGGCCGCACAGGGTTATATGGCATCAATGCCTCATGAAACACTAATGAAAACGTGAATTTTCACCCTGTGGCCGATTTCTTTTGACAAATGAAAAGAGGGAGGGTCGTCACCCTCATCTTTCGAATTTCCTTTTGAATATAGCAGAAAACGTTAAACCCTGAAAAATTCAAACGAAAGTTATGAAATCCTACGTTTATAGGTTAAACTACATTGGAGGTTGTGCGGAGGAAGCAGGGTCATTGGATCATGGAGCGGGGGTGCAGATCGACGGTGGAGATGCAGCGGCGGGATGTAATGGGCAAAACCTTTGTAAACCACAAAATATATCATTTCCGGCTTTACAAAGGAAAAAAGCGTTTTAATATGAAAGGTGGGGGTATCAGATGGTGGACCGGGCGGGATGGATCGCATCACAGATATTTGCGATGAGCTCTTTGGAAGAAAAGTGAAAATTGCGATCTGCAATCTGCGATGGATCGCATCGCAGATATTTACGATGAGCTCCTTGGAAGAAAACTGAAAAATGCGATCTACGATCTGCCATGGATCGCATCGCAAATATTTGCGATGGAGGATATATGCGATGGGTGGAACGATCGCATCGCAAGTATTTGCGATGGATGTAAACAACAAAATGAGAAATTGCGATTATGCGATTTTTGATTGGGTGGAACGATCGCATCGCAAATTTTTTCGATGGGTCAATTTGAACAAACCATAGAAAATGCGATGATGCGATATTGCAATTTGCGATAAGCGGTGGGCCACATATTATAATGTTATGAACTTTATAATAAATTTTATGTAATAACGTATGGCGGGTTATATATAGAAAGAGGGAAAAAAGCTAAAGAATGAGTCTTTAACCTTAATAAAGTGGATTTTCATGAATGGAGGAAAGGAACTCATGAAAAATAGGGGAATTCATGGAGAAAAAGGGGAAGCAAATGAAGGTTAGTTTCTGAAGTGGGGGGAGGAAAAAATGGCCTTTGCAGCAATGATTTGGCTTGGAAATCAGCAGGATTTTCTAAATGTAAAATGGGAACAACAGTGAAGTTTTGGACAGAGGGAAAAAGGCAGGAGGACTTAAAGAGACTTCAAGAGCCAACAATTTTTAGTGATAAAATTTGTTTCTTGGAGGCTCCAAAATTTTTAGCCACCTTTTGGTATAACAAAATATTATAGGTGGCTAACACGTACAATTCCATATCTTATGCAGTGAGAAGGATCCTCTGACCAAGAGGGAGTTGATGCCTTGGTTTGATCAAGCCTCAGCAAAGAAAGGATTGTTGTGTCTCAGTGAAGATGTCCTTGAAGAGGGTATTAGAAAATTTCCAGACCCTCCTCTATTGTCAAGTACAGTTCTTTGTTAAGATCTCTGTTAATGAGTGTTGTGTCACCTATCCAAGTTGAGATGAGACTCGTATCTAAATAATATCTTTGACGAATCTAAGAAGACATGTTATGGCGCCGTTCTAAGGCTTTCTAACTAGGATTGCAATAAAGAGGTAACTTATATTATTCTTGGCTAAGGTAGGTTGTCAGATGATGAGATTTAAAAGGACTACATCAGTTGGTTGATGATCTTGATCTAAGTATTCCAAGAGCTACTCTACATATTACTAAATTTACAGGTGATTGAATTATCGTAATATGTGCCATCCTAAGTTACAGTATAAACATCTAAGGATATTTTGAGATGTACTAAGGATATTTTATCGAAATGCTACAGGAGATCAGAATCTATTATGTTGAGATTGTTCATAGTTTGACTGAATTGAAAGAAATACAATATGCTGAAGTTATGGTTATAGGTTAAGGTATGATAACTAAAATAAGGGTATGTATGAATCAGCTCACCGAGACCCTTCACGAGATGAGGTATATACTATAGTTGAAATCAACATACCATGCCTCATTTAAAATATGTCTTGCTGAGAATATTCATACTAAAACATGTCTGATGGTGACAAGTCCAAGGATGTTTTACTATATAAGATTAACAGGATGCAAATATTATACTGAATCCTTATATTCAATACAGTACTCAGATGTTGGTATAGCTATAGTATAGCCCGGATAATTAATTGAATCATTGTGTTAAAGACAACATAAATAATACAGATCAGCCAGATTGTATGAAAAACCCATATCTTCAAGTTACACCACTATCACATCACACAAATCACAACGTCACCTCTAGTATTGGACTAATGATGAATACCTTTTCTGGAAAAACTACTTGTTCCAAGGTGAAATGTCTTACATTATTGTAGGTAGCTTTCTCTAAATGTTGATGACACTTTGATCTGCAATCCAAGATTGTAGTGATGCACAGGATTGCTACTCAAGCATGGTAAAAGACACAATACGAAGCCTTTGTTAAGGAGTTTGCATACCCTAACTTCTTTACTAAAGGCAAGCCCTAACCATAGGCTTAACGAAGATCTAAATACAAACTTTAACAAGGTTAAACATACCCAGAATGATAACTGAAATAAGGGTATGTATGAATCAGCTCATCGAGACCCTTCAATAGATGAGGTATATACTATAGTTGTAATCAGCATACCATGCCTCATTGAAAATATGTCTTGCTGAGAATCTTCCTACTAAAAATTGTCTGACGGTGACAAGTCCAAGGATGTTTTACCATATAAGACTAACAGGATGTAGATTTTATACTGAATCCTTATATTCAATACAGTACTCAGATGTTGGTATAGCTATAGTATAGCCTGGATAATTAATTGAATCATTGTGTTAAAGGCAACATAAAGAATACAGATCAGCCAGATTGGAATAAAAGAAAAAGCCTAGACTTTGGTGTAAGATTGGAAGATTCCCTAATTTACTACAAGGATATGTCCATGATATGATCCTCTCATGAATTGTTGGTTACTGATGATGAAGCTCTTTTAAAGCTACCTTCGGGATTAAAAAAAAAAAATAAGATACTAATGATTACATTTTGAGTAAAGGTATGTCTTATCCCTCCCCGCAAGTATAGAAAAAGACATTTCTGTTTTTCGAAGTGCACTTCCAGAATCATACCATGCTCAATTGCATTAATAAATTATCTTCAAATTTAAATGGATCTCATGCTGAGCAAATTTCCAGATGGATACTTTGGGGGAAAGTCTAATCATATGAAATATTGTAGAATCATCTATCGGAAGACAAGCTTAGGATTATGGTCTCCCTGAGTAAGAGGGAGTAAGAGCGGTTAAGTATTTTCTTTACCAAGATTTGGAATCCTAAAATGCAGAAGTCCAAGGATTGCCCAGTGCTGCTAAGATATCTGCTGCTGAATGTCGAGTTGTAAGTCAGTATGTCTGTTGAATCTTGTTAGTAAGTTGTGTGCCTTCATATATACATCTATATGCTGCTAGGTGGAGCAATGAGGCTCATATTGACGTAAAAGTCATCAATACAATCATCAAGAACTAGTCTTGGTTTTCAGAAAGTAGTCTGGCACTATTCTCTACATGAAGTGATCCTTGATTGAAGATTGAGCTCTGGGAGCTCCTGGGGGCTTGGGGTACGTATTAAGCCATGAGCAACCATAGGGTGACTGATTCACCTTCCCCTACGATTGCGGACACATGTGTGTAGGGTGAGTGGTTCACCTTCCCCTACGAGTGATGAGATATGCATAGGATGAGTGGTTCACCTTCTCCTATGGCATATGAGCAAGATGATGATTTCTAGCATAGAATTGTAAGCCTCTGTTTGGTGCAGAAATTTTGGTTTATGAGTTGCCCATGTGAAGAAAGGCAGTGCTTGTTTTGGATTTGTACGTGATTTCTGAACTTGTACAACATGGTGTGTTGTCCACTCTCCCTATTGTATAAACATATGGAAAACATCAGTACTTTCAGAAATCAACCTAAATCTTGAAGTTGTTTGAGTGTTCTTTTGTTTGTTTGAGGCCCCATTGCACACAAAATTATGGTGAGAACAAGCCATTAAAGTAGATATTTTGAAAGGTGAATTTATGCCCATTTTTACTAGGTGGAAGCTGGTGGAAAGCAGGAGACGCTATCGAAGATGAAAGTCAGGCCGTCACTTTGATATATGCACTGCGGTGAATATGGACACTTATATCTCCCGATAAGATCATATTATTTGCTACATTTTCTGCTATACAAAAGTAGTACTGGATACCGGATTTGGCCTTCCTTCCTATTCAGCGATTTCTCGTGTGGGCCACATCTTGATCCACTCACAGCCAAGTTTAGCGCAGAGAAGTTGAAAAATTTTGGGGTGCTTGCAATTGGGCTTCCACAATAATTCACAACAGCGGCTCTCAGAAGATTCCATGCTTCTTTCTCAAGATCAACCGCAGGTGACGACGTCGTCAGGAACTCCTACCGACATAGACATATGTGTCGAAGACTTCTTTCAAATCTTATCGGAACCATCACCCTTGCCCGATTATGGATTTCGACGCGACAACAGAGATTTTCAGGAACTATTTAGGAGATTGGAAACCCTTGAATCCTCTAACAAAGCACTAATAAGAGAGGTCGATGAACTTAGGAATAGAGTAGTTGTAATGGAAGGTGAGAATGGTTCACTAAAGCAGCTGTTGAGGGGAAACAAGGAGCAAGAAGTTCACTACCACCACTCTAATGACAATCTACATGCTGAACTTCTCGATCTGAAAAAAAAACAGGAGGAGATCAAAGATCAGTAAGCGGCCTTTAAACAAGAAACAGAAACACACATCATCTCATGGGCACAGGTTGCTAGAGGGAGGGATACCCCCATCGCTCCCCCTCTAGCCACAATTGAGGAGGTGGTACAATCTAAACTCATGGAAGAACGCACTAGAAAAACGCGAGAATTGAACCTCAAAGTTAGAGGACTTCCTTTTCCTCTCACATCCTCAGACCCCATGGTGGTTGGGACCCTGTTCCTCAATGAAAAACTAGATCTTCAAGATGTGACCATTGATAAAGCTTGGCTTGGGTACGATTCCACTCTCTTTCTCTAGTTCAGGTCAGCGGTTGATCACCTTCAGGCTCTTAGAGCTAAGAGAAATCTATTCTCACTTCCTAGTAAGATCTTCCTTGATGACGATCTCACTAAAACACAGGTTGCTGAGCTTAAACGCTCTAGGGAGTTGGTTACAGTAGCACATCAGGTAGGGAAATGGGAAGTTATTAGGAACCTCAAAGCAGTGATTCGGGACACTTTTCCACCTAGATGGAAGCCCCGTTATGGGTCCTCCAAATGACTGGCTCGTTGGGGGAGGCAACAAGGGGCATCCATTTCCGTCAATTGTTGGAATGGGAATGGGTCATTTTTGGCATCTCCATGTCTATTATATGGTTCTCTTCAACTGTCGGATATCTTATTCATCATTGAGATGCATGAGAGCCATGTTCAACCTCTCCCAGACATTACAGGTTACCATAAGTTCTCAACTTGTAGATAGGAAACGAGGGGTTCTGGTGGTATCAAAGGTTCTGGGGGAGTTGCTTGCTTCATCAGAGATTCCTTTCAGAGAAAGATTTCTTCGGTGGTTGCGGATGAGTTTGCGAGGTTAATGTGGGTTCGGGTTCGAGCATAGTGTTAAAAGCTGGTTGGTTCAAATAGAAAACCGGTCAAACCATTGGCCAATCCAAACCGGTTGAAAAACCCGGTCAGCAATTGCATATATCTTGAAAATCCAATTAACCAGTGCTGACCGGCCAGTTCCATCCTTAACCGACCGGTCAACACCTAAGTTGCTGTAGGGACCCACGGTCGGCCAGCAAGGATGTTTAGGGCTGATTTGGAGGGAAGGGGAGGGTTTTTTCCCTCCAAAAACACCCTCCCCAATCCTTTATAAGCAGGGGTAGCCTCTCCTTTGTCTCACACCATCTCATTTGCAGTTTGTGAGTTTGATGGAGAGCTTGGAGAGTGTTGAGTGTTTGTTGGAGCAGTGATATTTGAGGCTTGGAGTTGGAGTTGGAGCTATCTTGGAGACCCTCTCCAATCCTTTATAAGCAGGGGCAACCTCTCATTTGTCTCACACCATCTCATTCGGAGATTTTCTGTGTTTGATTGAGAGCTTGGGGAGTTGAGTTTTTGTTGGAGTAGTGGAACAACATAGAGTTTGAGGCTTGATGCTTGAGCTAAGTAGTAGCCATCGTGCCTCCAAAAGGAAAGGATACTGCATGGGCTCATTGTGATATGATTGATAGCAAAATGATTTGCAAATATTGCCAAAAATCTATCGCATGAGGGGGTATTTACAGGTTCAAGAAACACTTGGCTGGGATAGGAGGCCATGTAAAACCATGTGGAGCACCAAATGAAGTAATAGGGCATATTAGGGCAGAATACCTTCAGAATTTTGAGACTCAAGTTCAACCAACTGAGTTTGAACTTTAATCATGATTAGAAGTTTCAACTTTCAAGTGATAATTTTGATCATTAATTAGAATTTAGTAATATCATATATGTAGGTTTGTAGTAGATTGTCATTGTACTATGTAGGCCAATGGCCTCAATGCTCATATCTTGTAGCATTTTTTTTGGACTTTATGGGTCATTTGGAGCCTCATTGCTTATGTATTTTTTCGATGATATGTATTTCACTTGGTGTCATAATTCCATTTGGATATATTCACCTTTACATGGTATATAAATGAGAAAATTTGCATATTTTGTCTCTATTGGCTTGGAATCATGGTTGCAAATCTTAAAAATAGTTTTTTTTATTAAAAAATAATTATTTAATGTATTTTTTTAAAATCTCGTTCTTTTAGACCTGACCAGTACTGGTTAGACTGGTTCCGGTCCGTTTACCGACTCATTAGGTCCATCGGTCTGGTTACTGGTTCATTAGGTCCACCGGTCCAGTCACCGGTTCTGGTTTTTAATACTATGGGTTCAAGGGGTCTCTCCTCTCCCCAAGGACATTTACATTGTTGTTTGTTACTTCCCTCCTGCTTCTTCATAATATGCCACTCATAATGGACCTAACGAGGACCCCTTTGTCGATTTGTATGTCGACATAGCCCAGTATTCAGCAGTTGGGGAGGTTATTCTTCTAGCTGACTTCAACTCCCGCACTAGAGCCCTCCAGATCCCTCTTCACAATTGGTTTGAGGACATGTACTGCATCCAAGAGATCGATCAAGAGTCATTGGAATTTCACAGGATGTCTGATGATGCGTTGGGGCCCCTTACTGCCTATGGTCGACATCTTTTATACTTGGACGAATTTTAGGAGCTATGGATTCTTAATGGCCTCCCGCGTTTTCCAAACTCCTGCTTTTTCACATGTAGGCCTCATGGTAGAGGAGCAAGCATTGTTGATTATGTCCTCTCTCGCCAGAACCTCCTCCCCTTCATTCATCACTTTTTTGTTTCCCCCATCCCCTTAGCTAACCATGCTCTTCTTTCTTTCTCTCTCCGTGCTGACAACCCCCCCATTCTCACCCCACCTCCCCCCAAGGGCTCACCATGTACTACTTTTCGTTTTGATGAGGGTGAAGTCCTGAAGGAATAAGTTGATCTACTGAAGATGAATTTGTGAAATTATCTCGGTGTTGATGATATATTTCTCACAAAGGATGAGAACCTCTTTAGTGTAGGAGGGAGTTGATTGAAAGTGTTACATGAGCCTGATAAAATACTTGTTGAGAATGTGGCATGATGGATTGTGAGCCCATGGCTACTTCCTTGATGAAGAAAAAGTTGCAAGAATATGTTGTTGAGCAAAGAAATAGCATTGATAGGTTGTTGGTGCTTGATTTTGTTCAAAGCTTTGGTTAAAGCTGGACGAATAGCTAGATGTTACTAATAAAAGAAGTATTGAAATACACCATGGCTACCTTTCTTCTTTAGAGTAGGTTGAAGATTATGTAAGAAGCTAGATGTGGTCTTATACTCGTGAGAAGGATACTAATGAGGAAATATTCAAGAGACTTATTTATCCATTGAGGTTAAAGAAAAGCCAAATCAAGGACCTCAGAAGAAGGCTGAACAAACCCATGCTTCACCTATTTTCAACCTCCAGGAAGAATTTGAAAAGCTCCAAAGGGTGTTGGAACAGGTGAAGGAGATGAAGGAAGCATTGGAGAAAGAAGTAGACAGGCTCAAGAGGAGGATTGAAGAAGAGCAAGCAGCGAAGGAGGCAGAAGAACCGAGAAGGAAAGCAGAACAAGATGATGTGGTGAAACAATTGGCTTTGGAAAATTAACAAAGAATCAAGCAACAGGAAAAACAAAGGAAAAGAGATGAAGAGCTTCGGAGGAAAATAGATGAGGAACTCCAAAAGAAGAAGGAATAAGCTATGTGGAAAGATAAAAGGATCGAACACCTTGGCATTCCATCATCTCCGAAGATAAACCCCACTCCTCAGTCTCCAGTTGAACCATGTAGGATTGAAGAAATGGAGAAGGAAAAAAATTTCCCCATGACCATCGCTGACCCAGTAGTAGTATTGAACACATTCAATTATGAATACAAGAAGAACAAAGTCAGCAGGAGAGTTTCCAAAATGATAAGGTTGGGAGAGCGATTGTCACTAAGGAGGTTCTCATTCATGAAACAATAGTTGATCCAGAGATGACTGCAGGTGCCAGTATTACCATGGCCAAAGAAACAGGTGATAATGTTTCCATGCTGAAGAGAAAGGTCTATGTTGCTCAGTTGGAACTCAATGCTACTAAGCAAAGAATTACAGAGCTAGAATTCCAGCAGCAAGGTGAACTAGACTCAGTTAAAGAGTTCAAAAGAAAATCACTTGAGATCCAAGAGGAATTGAGTATGGTTCAGAAATAATTCTACATGAGCATTCAGGGCATCAAAGATAAAACTCCTAAGTTTGATGATTATATAGAGAGGATGGTTCTTATCAAGGAAGAATTGGAGAGTATTCTAAATATGCTAGATGACATCATTCAATGGCAAATACAATATCCTGATGTGTGGGTAGACATTCCTCAGCTCCATGAGTTGGAGAAAATAATTTTTTTTTCTGAAGCTTGTAAATGTCTCGACAGGGCTAGAGCCTTAGAGGAAAAGGCTGAGGAAGCTTTCAAAATTTGCTTCAAGTTTGGAGGAGAGGTTGATGTAGTCTTAAATAACTTCAAGTTGTCGATGTTCCAGTCAACCTTTGTTCTTGTACCAATGGAGCAGTGCATAGAATGAAAGGAGAGAGTGATAGACAGCTGCAAGCAGGAGATCCAGGCATTAAAAGTCATCACCAGGGACAACACAATTTATATGAAGATTTTCAGAATACAATGATGATCCAAATTAAAAGGAAGGTGTCTTTGTTTCTAACAAGGTTTGCATAAGTACGAGGCTATGGTAGTAAGCAAAGAATGTTGAGTAGTTAATCTAGGACCTCGGTTAATCTATAAAAAAAAAATTCCCTTTATCTCATATAATTTTATAAAAAAATTGCCAAGATGAGAAGTTTCTATTTCACTCAAAGCCTAAAAGATATTAATTTTTTGGCACTGTGCTCAAATGGGTTTAAAATTCATAAGGTCACAACTCCACTAACATTTACAAGCAACCTCATAACATAAATAAGAAAAGAGAGATTGAATCAAAGAAAACCATCATATTCATACTTAAGTGTCTTGTCGCAACTTCCAGTTGTAAGCAAGTTCATTGCTGGAATCCATGCAATTTCCTTAATAGGTGCATCATGCATAGCCACAGTCACTGGCTGGCCCCTAGTTAGAAATGGCCACATTTTGAGCTTGTTTACCACAGCCAACAGAGAAAATAGCAGTGCCATCGTCCTTCCATGTTGAGCTTCCATGTCGAGTAGAGAACCTGCATACGAAGCATTACATAATAAAAAAACTTAGAAGCACACTCTGAAACTTCAGTTATGGTTCTTGCCATACGTAATACAGCCTTGGTTCCTGCAAGCATATTACAACTTCTGGATAAAATTCAGAAGAAAAAATAACGGGTACTAGAATTCCAACCACAATCTGAAGCACCTTACCGGTTGGTCATGTGACATTGCTGCTTTTGGCATGCCAGCCCTAGTTTGAAGGACCTTCCAACATCTAACGTGGCAATCTAAGTTCCAAAATATAATAGAAGATCAAAACAAAACACCAGTCAAAATAATATCACTATCCCCAAAATATCAGATGAACGAGTCCGCATTTCAATAAATGGAGATAGATGAGAACACGATGAAGAGCAGCAGAATGCCTAAATTCACACTTATAGTGGCCTAAAATCCCTCCTTTCTGTCTGTTTAAAGGTCCTTGGAAACCATCACTACACAAAATCTCTGAAAGCTTTTTTTTCGCAAAAACGTTTAATGGCCAAAACTGTTGAACCCTCAAATCTCTAGTAACCCTGTGCTCGTGCCTTAGCTTTCCCTCCAATTGATAAGCCACCAAATTTCAAATGGTTAACACACCCGGCAAAGTTCAAATGTTATAATTTTTTGACATATGTTTTGTCATATTAAAAATAAATACAAGAAGTTGTAAAATTTTATTACTTAAAAATGTTAGAGCATTACTCTATATTTTTAAGCGTATTTTTTTTTCTCATTAAAAAAAATAGATATTGACGTTAATCTAGGGTAAATAGAGCTAATATTTTTAATATAGTAGTAATAATATATTTTTAAGACTTTAGTGAGACCTTAATTGTTTGTAGGACTCTTGTTGTGATCTTACTTTATTATGATCTCATTGTTTGTAGAACTTTTATTGTGATCTTATTGTTTGTAGGACAAAGGACTTGGGTCCGCTAAACTCTACAAAGGTGTACATACTCTACCCCTTTAAATTTGAACCTATGACATCTTATGAGGAAGCACATGTTCTTAACCATAAAAAAGTTGACAATTTGCTCCAATATTAAAATATTAGGACTCATGGTCATCCAAAGGTAGAAGCTTCTAGTAAAAAAATATATATAGATAGACCTGAAGTTTGAAGGGGATTTTATTATGAGAAAACATAAATGGAAACATAGAAAATATATTACAAAGATTAGAGTAGTAGAACAAAATCCAAATTCTATTAATGGATGAAATAGAAAATAACTATAAATTGCAAAGTGATACACACTAAGCGGAATGGAGGTAGCTTCTTTATGAAGAGAGATGTGTCAACTACTCTTAATCAAAAGAAAACATTACAATATGTCAAAACTACCTTTGAACATAAATTAAGATGTCCTAAGATCCAAAAACTCTAAAATCCAAAACCCTGGTCCTAGGAAATGGCATGCCAAAAATAACGTGGGTCCAAAGAGACTAATTTGTTAGAAAATATATATTATGGAGCAATGCAACACATAAAATATGCGGAAAATACAAGCACACAAAACACATAAAACCAGAGAGACACAGATATACGTCGTTCACCCAGTTTGGGCTACGTCCACCCCGAACAGCCAGTCCTTCCTTTATATTATCCAACAAAAATGAAGAGACAAAACCTACAGCAGATCCGCTGTAATATCCTCTGTTCTCTCTCACAGTCTCCCTCTCTGTTTCTCGCTCAGGAAATCACTCATAATACACGGCCGCAATACAATGCCCTCATATATACAGGGAGGGGTTTCCTTCAGGGAAAAAAAAACCCTAACCAAAACATAACTTCTCTGCAAGTCAGATCATTTGCCTAATGAACGGCCCAGATTGACTAGAAATTACTATACTTTTACAAGGAAATTTTACATCTGTTTTTAGCTTCAGGGGTGCTGCCCCCGAACCCCCACCAGGGGGGGGGCTCCGAAAAGCACTGTCACCCCCCCTGGACCCCCCACGACAGCGATTAATTTCAGGCGGCGTTGCCGCCCCTTTTTAAGGTACAGGGGTCCAATGCTGTGATACAAAGTAAACAAGATAATCAGGCTCCACACCCAACAATCTCCCACTTGGAGACTGATTGTAGCAACTCCACCGCTGCTTCATTTGCTGGACAATGACTCCTCTTTGGACCTGGCTATTCCTCATCTTCATCGTCATCCTTGAAGACCAATTGAAACTAAGCATGTTCTCAGTTTCTCCCTAGTTACAACTTTTGTTAGCATGTCTGCAGGATTCTAGCTAGTGTGTATCTTTTCCAGCTTCAACTCTCCATCTTCCAATACTAACCGTATGAAATGGTACTTGAGATGTATGTATTTAGTCCTAGAATGAAATGCTGAGTTATTTGCAAGATGAATAGCACTTTGGCTATCACTGTATAGTGTGCCCATATCATGCTTCTTACCTAATTCATCCATAAACCTTTGTAACCAAATCATTTCTTTACTAGCCTATGTAGCAGCAACATACTCTGCTTCTGTTGTTGAAAGTGTGACAACACTTTGGATTTTTGAAACCCAACAGACAGTTGTTCCACCTACAGTAAATACATATCCTGTAGTGCTCCTCCTATTATCTCTGTCACCTGCCATATCTGCATCAACATATCCCTGTAGAGCAATGTTTGAACCACCAAAGCATAATGCTTGATTTGTGATACCTCTTAAATATATGAGAATCCATTTTACTGCCATCCAATGTTCTTTTCCTGGATTGTTCATATACCTGCTTACAACTCCCACTGCATGTGCAATATCAAGCCTTGTGCAGACCATTGCATACATTAAGCTTCCAACTGCTGATGCATATGGAACTTTAGACATATAATCCATGTCTTCTTGGGTCTTTGGGCACATCTCCTTACTAAGTTTGAAATGGCTATCAAAAGGTGTACTAACTGGTTTTTCATTCTGCATATTAAATCTTTTCAACACCTTTTCTATGTACTCATTCTGAGACAGTGTTAATTTGTGATTTTTCCTGTCTCTAGTTATCCTCATACCAAGAATTTGTTTTGCAGCTCCCAAATCCTTCATTGCAAATGAATTTGCCAATTTTCTTTTGAGCACATTTATTTCCTGCATGTTAGACCCTGCAAAAAGCATGTCATCTACATACAATAACAATATAATATAGCTGCCATCATTTTGCCTTTTTAGATAAACACAATGATCAGAGTGACATCTAGTATAACCTTGTTCAGACATAAACTTGTCAAATTTAAGATACCACTGCCTTGGAGCCTGTTTTAAGCCATACAAGCTCTTCTTTAACCTGCACACCAATTTTTCTTTCCCTTTTACCTCATATCCTTCAGGTTGCTGCATGTATATCTCTTCCTCCAAATCTCCATGGAGAAATGTTGTCTTTACATCTAACCGTTCAAGATGTAAATCTTCTGCTGCTACAAGACTTAAGATAGTTCTGATTGAATTCATCTTAACAACAGGAGAAAATATTTCATCAAAATCAATACCTTTCTTTTGTGCAAACCCCTTCACCACAAGTCTAGCTTTGTACCTCTGTTTTCCTCCATCTTCTTCCTTCAGCCTGTAAACCCATTTATTTTGCAATGTAGTTTTACCTGCAAGAAACTTGACTAAGTCCCAAGTCTGGTTATGCATTAAGGAGTCCATCTCTTCTTCCATGGATCGCTCCCACTTCTTACTACTTTCAA
This sequence comes from Pinus albicaulis, assembly GCA_034641835.2. Lineage (NCBI taxonomy): Eukaryota > Viridiplantae > Streptophyta > Pinopsida > Pinales > Pinaceae > Pinus > Pinus albicaulis. The sequence continues at coordinate 129,813 of JAXQQM020082710.1, read as the reverse complement.
CCTGCATTGCTTCTTCATAACATTCAGGTTCACCAGAATCAGTCAACAATAAATAATATAATGAAGGAGAGTATCGTTCAGGGGGTCTACTTATCCTGGTAGATCTTCTAACACCACTTTCAGGTGTTTGAGGTGCCTGTTGCTGTTGTGGTGGTTGCTGCTGCTGTGGTTGTTGATTATTATTATTTTCAGGCACCTTTACTTTTTCAGATATCTCATCAAGAACCGCGTATTCCTTGCTTTCTTTTTCCTGTTTCTTTTCCTGCAACTGATTCTTATACAAGACCTTTTCATTGAATATTACATCTCCGCTCCTAATGATTTTGTGATTTTCATAATCATATAAGCGATAACCAAAATCATTAGCACCATATCCAATAAAGGTACATTTCTTTGATTTTGCCTCAAGCTTTGTTCTATTTTCTTTATTTATATGGACAAAGGCCTCACAACCAAAAGGATTTAAAAAATAGTAGTTTACCTTTTTACCTGTCCATGCTTCCTCTGGAATACCACCATCCAAGGAACTTGAAGGCCCTCTGTTTATTAGATAAACAACAGTATCTACAACATCTGCCCAAAATTGTAAAGGCAATCCCGCATGCAATCTCATGCACCTTGCACGCTCCATGATTGTTCTGTTCATCCTTTCTGACACACCATTTTCTTGTGGTGTTCTTGGAACTGTCTTCTCTCTACGAATTCCATGCTCTGAACAATACCTATCAAAATCTTTGCTGCAATATTCACCTCCATTGTCTGATCTGAGACACTTCAACTTTTTTCCTATCTCAATATCAACCAAAGCTTTCCATTTCTTGAAAGTATCAAATACATCAGATTTATTCTGAATACAATAAATCCATGTTTTTCTAGTTGCATCATCAATAAAAGTAACATAATAACGAGAGCCACCGAGAGATGATACCTGAGCAGGTCCCCATACATCTGTATGCACAAGCTCCAATTTTTCGCTCTTTTTTTCTTTCCCAACTCTGAGAAATCTGACTCTCTTCTGTTTTCCATAAATGCAATTCTCACAGAAATCCAAATCAACATTCTTCAAACCTGGCAACAAATTTCTTTAGTGAAGAATCTTCATTCCCTTCTCACTCATGTGTCCGAGCCTATGATGCCATAATGTTGCATCTACTCCTTTGGAAGTTAAAGCATTAACAGAGTTAGAAATACCATTGCATAAATATAATGTACCAAAATTTTCACCTTTTGCTATTACCAGCGCTCCTCTGGTGACCTTCCAAGTTTTATCTGTGAAAGTTGTCACACAACCTTCACTGCGTAACTGCCCTATTAAAATCAGAATTTTCTTCAAATCTAGAACATGCCTTACCTCCTTTAGTAGCCATTGGTTTCCATTCTGTTGTTTTACAAGAACTTTACCCATTCCAACAATTTTACAGGGTTTATCATCACCCAAACGAACTTGTCCAAAATCTCCTTGAACATAGTCATGAAAATATTTTTTATCAAGTGTGGCATGGAATGAAGCCCTTGAATCTACAACCCAAGAATCAGTAACATTTTCGAAAGAAAGAATCAAAGCATCTTGTAACACATCACCTGTCACATTTGCTTCATGATTGTTTTCTTGCTATGTGTCTCCTTCTTTTCCCTTCCGAGATCTACAGTCTTTCTTTAGGTGTCCTTTCTTTCCGCAATTCCAGCACACTATCCCTGATCTAGACTTCGATATGCCTTTCCTTGATTTACTGCGATATCCCGAGCTCTTTCCTCTTTCCATTCTTCTTCCCCTAGACTCTGCACTCAAAGCATTACCTGATGTCTCACCGGAGCTTTTCCGTCGCATTTCCTCACTAAGGATAGCACCAACAACATCATCAAACTTTAAAGTACTAGATCCAGAGACAGAGTTACTAATGGCCATTACTAAACCATTCCAACTCTCTGGCAATGAGCACAAGAATAACACAGCTCTAACTTCATCATCAAAGTTTACCCCTACAGAACTTAACTGACTGGTAACTGTATTAAATTCATTTAAATGGTCTGCAACAGATCCACCTTCCGACATCTTCATATTAAATAGTCGTTTCATAAGAAATACCTTGTTTGAGGCCAAGGGTTTTTCATATAGTTTCGCCAACGTCTGCATCAAACCCTCTATTGTTGTTTCCTTCGAAATATTGAAGGCGACTAACGCCGCAAGACACAACCGTACTGTTCCGAGTGCCTTTCTATCGAGAATGCTCCATTCCGCGTATGCCATGGCCGCTGGCTTCTTTGTTTTTCCACTCAATGGTAGATACAGATCTTTCTGATACAGATAATCTTCCATCTGCATCTTCCACAGCGGGAAGTTTTGGCCGTTAAATTTCTCGACCCTAAACTTACTATCGTCTGCCATTACTCCCACTTGAACCAGGAACCCTTCTTTCCTGCGATTTTATCAGCCAAATATACCTTCGGCTCTGATACCAGTTGTTAGAAAATTATATATTATGGAGCAATGCAACACATAAAATATGCGGAAAATACAAGCACACAAAAACACATAAAACCAGAGAGACACAGATATACGTGGTTCACCCAGTTTGGGCTACGTCCACCCCGAACAGCCAGTCCTTCCTTTATATTATCCAACAAAAATGAAGAGACAAAACCTACAGCAGATCCGCTGTAATATCCTTTGTTCTCTCTCACATTCTCCCTCTCTGTTTCTCACTCCGAGAATACACTCATAATACACAACCGCAATACAATGCCCTTATATATACAAGGGGGTTGCCTTCTAGGGCAAAAAACCCTAATCTAAACATAACTTCTACCGTCAGATCATTTGCCTAATGAACGGCCCAGATTGACTAGAAATTACTATACTTTTACAAGGCAATTTTACATCTGTTTTTAGCTTCGGGGGCGCTGCCCCCGAACCCCCGCCAAGGGGGGGGATTTGAAAAGCGCTGCCACCCCGCCTGGACCCCCCACGGCAGCAATTAATTTTGGGCGGCGTTGCCGCCCCTTTTTCAGGTACAGGGGTCCAATGCTGTGATACAAAGTAAACAAGATAATCAGGCTCCACACCCAACATAATTGATATATCAACTTCGTGGGGCTACAACGTTTGCATGCAAACTCCATTTAGGAAATTTTTTGGACCAATACAATCCATACCATGTGTCTTTAGCCTATGAAAAATGCCAAAAATGCAAGGGAAATGCCCAAAAAAGGCACCAAAATTTTGAGACCTAAAACATTATAATATAACTACCAAGACGTGGAATAATGTTGAATCAATGTAACAAGTGGGTGGTCACTAGTATTCTCTTGAATCAATTGTCCCCCCTTATGAATAAGTGGTCCATTTTGTGTCAAGTTCCTTCATCAAGTGGGGAAAGTTTTGTTGAATATGGCTCCTAGTGAGACATGTGCACCAAAGTAGGAACATGAGGTGCCTATGAGAGGTGGAAAATATGGTTGAAGTAGCTCCACATTAAGTATAAGGTTCAATCCAAAGAAAAGGGAATTTTTTATTTAGAAGCATCTTCACCCACAACCTTTGTGTTGGTGTAAGGCCTATATCATAATGGAGAGCCGGGGGGAACTTCCAATGGGATCTTAAGAGGTATTCTTTATACAAATGCAACCATACCTTATCTCCCACCCTAAACTTATGTTTCACTCTAATCCAGGTGGATATTTGGTGGCCACCCACATCTTCCACTAACTCAATGGTTCTTTATCTTCTTATCAGTTTTTCTATGGTTTTTTGAGTCTTGAACTTCTACGATAATTTGTAGGCCCTAAATGATGTTTTTTGGCCATTTATGGGTCTAGAGGTTTTTATTTCATTCCCTAGGATTAACCAAAATTTGTAATCCTAAATATAGTTCTTTCAGATGGACTAATTGTGTTCCCCAAACAGAGATTTTATGCAAAAGTTGCACCACTAAGAAGTTGATTCTAGGGTTACGGTTTTAAACCTCTGGGGTTCTTTCTTTTATGTTAAAACATATGATGAAACTAACATAAAAAATGAACAAAATATGCATTCATGACCTACAAGCACCTTCATCACAACATGTTTGTAAAATTGAACAGCCTGTATCGGGAAAGCTTGAGCAAGATTAGAGCTTAGAAACAAAGCATGAAGAATGAGGAACCATGTTTTCGTCTTCAGGGAAAATGTAGATACGGGCAGGGAGGGAACCCTTGCTCTCTCTAGCGGGAAAAGGTAAATGTTAGTGTTGGATTTTTGTTAAAACAATCTTAGCCTTTTCCTCTCACTCTATGGAAGGGACTATGCTATTTCAAGTGTATAATTTTTATTAATATTGTATCACCATATTTTATGGAAAGTTATTTGAAAAAGGTCATTTTTTAGTAATTGTTTTTATTGTATTCTATAATAAAAATAGAGTGAGAGCTAATTCATTAATTTTATTTAAGTAAAATTAAACTATTTGAAGGGACTTTCACTATTGCAAGATTTTTTATTTATTTCTTAGTTAACTTATTTCCTTGTGTACAAGGAAAACAAGCTTTTAGTCAATCAGAAACAATTCTAAATCTTATTATATGACCAAATTCAATTCTTTATTGCCAAAACATGTTCTCGACGAGGTTTCAATATGGTTATGTTTGATGTCAATTCAATTTATCTATTTTAAAGAAAACCCACACTATCACCAAATTTAATTCTTTAATGCCAAAACATGTTCTCGATGAGGTTTCAATATGGTTATGCTTAATGTCAATTCAATTTATCTATTTTAAAGGCAACCCACGCTATCCAAATTTAAATGGAGCTCGAGGTATAGTTTTTATAAATAGAAAAAAAAAATTCATATCAATTTCATATATATGAAGCATTAGAAAAGGATAAAAAAGAAATTAGGATGTCAATTAGGTTTAGCTTGGGTGGTTAAGAGGAGTTGTTATCGTCATTGTCTAAGGTCAATATTACTTGTGATGTGTTTATTCCTTATGTAGGGTTTGCATTATCTTTTGAATTTCCAGCTCAACCTTTTGAATTCATCCATTCTACCATGACTCATTTCCATTTAGTTTGCATTCAAATCATTCTTATGTTATTATAAATTTTATCTTAAGAAAAGTATGGAATGTGTTGGTTGCATCTTGGTGCTACAAAATATGGTCTTATGGGTGTATTTATTATATGGTGAACAATAGATTATATGTTTCGTGTATGGAAATAATTTTGTTTCTTACAGTCCTTAGTATGTTGAACTATGTTTAGTTGTTCTTAGGTGTGATAAAAATGAATTTAGACACCACCTCTATTTTAGAATACGAGTTTTCTAATATACAAAATCCCTCGATTCTCCAACATGGTATTAAAGAAAATGGTTTGAGATGTAGCATGTTGCCTACAAGTCTCATGCGATTTGTAGATGCTCTTAAAAAGTCAGATTTGTTGAGTGGATTGGTTCAAGGTTTCTAATTACAAACTAATCTAGGATCAAATCAGTGGGTCAAATTATGAGTTTCAAGCTAGATCTTATAAATTTTAATGGACACAATTGTGGAATTTTGGCACAATATATGGGAACATTGTTGAAGAGTGAAGAGTTATAGGACTTTATGAAAATGATGGTTCTTATCCAAGGGATAACTAATAAAAGTTTTTCATCAACAGGAAAAAGGATGAGGCTCTAGGAGTCATAATGTTGAAGAATGTAACTAGGTTCTGTCTTCATTATTAATGTATTTGTCAAAATAAATTATTATTATTCGACTTATTAAAGCATGGGTTTCATGCTTGGGTCGTATTTAGATTAAGGTCCCAATTGTGGACGTCTAGGTTAGTTGTTACAAATTTAAATTGATCAAATTTTTGGGCTTTTAAATCATGTAACATTAGGTTTTCAAAAGGATCCTCCATCAAGTCATCTTCTTCAAGGTCATCATCCTCGAAATCTACTTCAAATACAACCCTCATGTCAAGTGATACAAGTCATCAAAGTTGCATCCTTAAGTCGGCTTCAATTAGACTTCAAGTCGGCTCAAATCAAGACACAACACTTCACACTATCATGTTGGCTCAATAACTATGGCAAACAACTATATATACAAGGGTATAATTTTCATTTCTACCACAGAAGTTTGGAAATATCTAAAGTTTTAGGGCACAGATACAGTTCAGATCATGATCACAGGTTCAGTGTTGGAGGATAAGGTCTTGAACATATTACAGAATTTTGGTAACCATTTATGCTATGAATCGGGCAACTGCCATGATATGATGTTGCAGCAAAACAGTGCCTCTATTTCAAAAAGATCTACCACAAAATCAGTGCTATGTTATGATACTTAATTCAATGAATATGCTCAGTTATCTTAGTTATGGTGCTCAATGCTATGATGATGCTCGATGATCTCAGTAATGAGGAATAATGAGTTAGTTGTTAAATGGGTTAAGGGTTAAGGGAATATTATGCATTTAGAGGTTAAGGGGTTAATATTATGCATCTAGAGGTTTATGGTTTAGGGGGTTAAATGGGTTAGGGGTTGGGAATTAGGGTTTAATGGGTTAGGGGTTAAGGGGTTATAGGTTTATGGTTTAGGGGGTTAAATGGGTTAGGGGATTTAGCAGTTAAGGATTTTAGGGGTTAGAATTTAAGGGCTAATGGGGTTAGGTTTTAGGGGGCTAGAATTTAAGGGCTAATGGGGTTAGGTTTTAGGGGGTTAGATGGGTTAGAGGTTGGGAATTAAGGTTTAAGGGTTTAAAGGGTTAGGGGTTAAGGGTTTATAGGTTTAGGGTTTAGGGGGTTAAATGGGTTAGGGGTTAAGCGTTAAGGGTTTAGAGGTTTATGGTTTAGGGGTTAAATGGGTTAGGGGTTTATAGGTTTACGGGGTTAAATGCATTAGGGGTTGGGAATTAGTGTTTAAGGGGTTAGGGGTTAAGATGGTGGTTTCATTGGTCTCTGTTTGTGCACAATATTCGCTTATTATTTGCGTCTAAATGTAACAATTTTGTAAGTATTGTTGCTTGTTGCCATGTCTTCTTTATTTATTAATTTATAGTATTTGTTAGCCATTTCTTTACATTTATTGATGAAAAATTCTATTGTAATCAAACCAAATGTATGTTCAATCTCCAGTTTCAAACTCAGCCACAGTGTTGTCACACAATTTAATTCTGGAGAATGGCCATCTGATGAAGTCTTAATAACCAGACTGCACCTCATGACTACTCCGGAAAATCTTAAGTTCGAGTGTCCCACATTCATGAGAAATTTGGCTCTTATACTCTTGCTCCACCTGACTGTGTCCTGGAAATACCCTTGTTTATTGCAAAAACATCCTAATGTTGTCGACCTTGTCCCTTAACAGACCAAGGAAACATAAGTGACTGAGAGGAATGGAAAGCACTACAAAGTTGAAGAGAGTACAAAATACTAAGATGGTTTAAAGGATAAGCTTGAAGAATGTAGCAGCATTGAAACAACTAAAATTTCTCCCAAACAAATAGTTGATAATGCGAAACCTTCTTCTGTACCAGTCAAGCAAGACTACATTCATGTGAGAGCAAGAAGAGGCTAAGCAACTGATAGGCATAGCCTGGAATATAGGGTATGGTTCCCTCTTTTTGATTAAATATTTGATCTACATTTTGTCTATCGAATATTAACCATTTTAACCTTGCCAAAAAGGCAGAATTAACCCAATCGTAGGTCCCAATATGTCATGATATATATTAACTCTAGATATATATGAGAAGGAATAATAAAGACATAAATTGATAGAGGTGGCGAGACAAGGGGAGTCACAAGGGAGAGATAGAGATAAATTGAAGGAGAGAGGAGAGAAGGAATGGAGAGAGAGAGAGAGGGAGAGTGAAAGAGGTAGAGAAGGGTAAGAGAGGGAGATAGTGACACAAAGATGGAAGGGGGGCATAAAGAAGGATAGAGGGAGGGATATAGTGAGAGGATTGGAGGGTAGAGAGAGAGAGAGAGAGAGAGAGAGAGAGAGAGTGAGGCAAGAGAGAAAGGGAGAGAGAAGAAGGACAAGAGATAGGACTTAAGAGAGAGGAACCAGTATCATAAAGAAAGAATATGTGGCCAAATTACTCTATATGGAGATGGGAGATAGGGGCACCCTACCTACCTACTAAATTTCTAAACCAAATGTGGTGTAAACGTCTGTAATGGTGGTCGATTATACGAGGAGATGATTTTATGAGGAGGCAGTGGATTTTTAATGCATGATATGCAAAAAAAAAGTATTGAACCTAACCATTTCCAATGACCACACATATACAACAGTGTGAATACAAAGGGAGTGTGAATTGAGATTGCTAAGTACTGCTCCTATAAAATAAAATAAAAGATCAATTAAGTAAAAAGCAGATATAAACTAAACTATACTAGAAATGATTTTTGTATTATAGTAGAATGAAATGGAATAGATGAGTTGTGATGTAGAAATATGCAAATACTATTGAAAACAAGAGAATACCCTCAGAGAATTAGAAAATCCTAACAACAAGACTGAACTTTAGTATCTGCCTATCAAAATTTCAGTTGTTTTCGAGCAGAAATTGAAGGATGTAAATTCAAGAGTGCAAACACAGCATGTACAATGGATTAAAACAACAAATATATTAGGTCCACTCTACACAAATCTGCAACCTGAGATTTCAGGATAAAAAGAGCATGCTCCAACAACAGTTGCATAGAAGCCTTTATTACTCAAATAAAAGAATGTCACAACAAGTTGTCATCTCACAAAAGCTCCTACTACATCCTACAAGCTAACAATACTCATTCTTATTATCTATTTCTACAAATGTCTAACTAGTGTGCCCATCCTTTTCATTTATAAGTTAAGAGAAGGTGCTGTTAGAAAACAGGCTAATGATAGTGTTAGTGGTGCATCTCCCTTGAGCGTGAGCAAATCCCTCATAACTTTGCCTTGTATGCAAGGCTTTTCTTTTAGAGTAGTGCATTATCATAGTATATGTAACTCCTCTCCTGAAGGTGCCTCATTCCATAAGTGTGCACTCATGAATGCACGTGAGATGATGGTGTTAATCTCCTCAACTAGTGTGCCATACTTGGTGGGTGTGTCCCAACAACTAATTCGTCTATCCTCAAAGGTGTCGTTATAAGCTTCTAGTTGTATTTAAGAATATTTCTGACTGGTGTACCACAATCTAGATCTGCAATCCTGGTGTTGCTCAACTTCTCAAGGCTGAGGTGAGACCAACTCGGACCAACTAGGTAATCTAACACTCTTGAGAATTTTTTTTTCCAATAACCCAATATTCTCCCCCAACTTGTCAAACTTCCCCTTTGTTAGGAGCTTTGTCAAACTATTAACCATATGCAACTTTGTTAGAAAGAGGTCCAACATTACTAACTCCCTAATGAACTTGGAATCTTAGGAAATTGTATTGAATATCAATGTGTTTGAAATGGTCATGACACATTGGATTTTCATAGATCTTGATGTAACTTTGATTCTCAGAAGAGACAATATTGGGCTTCAACAACTCATTGGTTGACTTTACAATCAAGTTTCAAATCTAGATAGCTTCATAGTAAGTTTATGAAACTGCCATATACTTTTCTTCAGTGGAACTGAATGCAATTGTTTCTTTCTTCTTGTTGATTTAATAAAAATGATTTATAAAATGATAATGATGATGTTTAAAATGAGACTTATGATGGTCTATTTATACACATTGATTTTTCACGAGGTGTAGGGGTATGTTTATAACATCGCTGCCCTTGAAAGCTTTGTCTTGAAAGCACAGTAATTAGAATTTTATTTAGTTAAGAACATTTTTGTGGTGGAATGAAGTTTATCAGATATCTATTTATACTTTGTAGAGGTTTGAGTTTGTTTGTCCTTTGAGTGTTGGTGAGGTTTCTTTGTATTTTTTGCATCATAGTCTAAAGTCTTTTGACCTGATTGTTTAACATGAAAGCTTTATGCTTATTGGCAATATATTTTAAATACCTGCATGATCAGGAAACTGTTATGGTTAATTAAATTACTAATTAGGTACTACAAAAAGAGGATGATGTTGAGAGGGCTTGCCTGGGTGACTCTAGGAGCAACCCAGAGGTGGTCAGACAAAGCTCTTCTAAGTTACAAATTTGAAGAGAAAAAAATGGTGATGTATATGTGGTTGCTCCACCTAGGTTGTATGGAAAATCTCGACAGAGAGTGTTTACCTTTCCATTTCTTCATGAAATTAGGTTGTCTGGTCATAGAATAAGATCAATACATGTAGGTGATGGTTCTGTAGTGAGTTCTCAGCCTTATCTTCAGAATGGCTAATAGAGAGGATCAGGTTTGAATACACGATATAATTTGATGAATTTGGATATTTAGAGTTAAATAAAAAGTTGTGGTGATGTTTGGATGGGTGCTAATTTGTAGGGCTTTCCATTTTTATAATTTTCTTTGTTGTGCTTTCTACCATGCTACCTAGTTGCTTTCCTGTTTCCCTAGCATTTTAACTTTTTCAATGTCTATCTCTCTATTGTTTCTTGCCCCATTTGAAATGTCATCCTTATTTGGTAGGTGTTTTCTTCAATATAGTGTGAATATTTTTCCATCACACAGCTTCTGTGGGGTCTGTCTACGCAAATAACCTGTAAGGCCCATTCATCAGGGTATTTGATGAAATGAAATGATTATCGATGATCACCAACTAATGGTACCTGCAGATATTTGCTCTAACAATTCTATAGTTTTCCTGTGCCAACAATTGTACAACATTTTAAACTCATGAATTATTCTCCTATGTTCTCTTAGTTGATTCTATAAGCACTTATAGCTATTGTCAAAGCTTTTACTCTCTAGTCCCATTGAGCTATTTCAGTTATTTGTGAAAATTGTTCTATTTTCATTTCATTTCTTCAATTTTTCTGATTGTTATGCGTTTCCTTTGGCCAGTGCCTTATTTCTTACCTGTGTTTTTTTTGCTTAAGCATTCCAACCAGCTAGAGAAAAAAGGGCAGCAAGAGCGACGCAGTTTAACCAGAGCCCAGCAGGGGCAGCGTAGAGGCAGCAGGAGCCACGCAGGGCTGACGCAGATCCATTCAAGGCAACGTAGGGGCAATGTAATCCCTTCAGGTGTAATGCAGGCCCTTACTGAGCAGCGCAGAGGCCGATGCAGGCCAGTTAGGTTGACGTAAAGGGATTTAGAGCAACATATTACTGTCGTTTTTATTTCTCTGTTGGGTGAACCAATTTTGGTGCCCAAGATTGTTGTACTTAGATTCGACATAGTAATGAAAACCCTCCAGAGCTAGCTGCACCAGTTTTCCCACATTAGGTTTTTTCTGGGGATAGTTGTCCAGAAAAATCTTGTGTCACTTTTTCTATGAGCATGTTATTCAGTATTTGATCTATATGTGTAAGTTTCTAGTTGTATTTACTATTTAATTTGCTAAGTTATTGAATATTTCAGAAATTAATTTGTAACTTAATTCAAGTAGGAGAAGTAAATCAAGATACTACAATAGGGTTTCTTAGATTAAGAAATTTTCACATTCCCTAGGTCTAGCCCCATTAGGTCACCTAGGGTAACAATTTCCCAGGAATCTACCTAGAGAAAAACTTCTATCTCCTAGAGGCAGCTTCATTGCTGGGTGCCCTCACTCTCCTCAGAACTTGGGCCAATTCCGACGATGGAATCTCCAGATACCTCAAGACCTAGCTCTAGGATCAAGTTTTTCCTAAGTGTTCCCAAGGATAGAACCTAGTAGGATCAATTTGACCTATCAAAGTAAAAACACTTGCCTGATCCTTTCCCATCACCTTGTACAGGATAAGAGCATCATTGGTTGCTAAATTCCATCCCTGAACCTGGGTTGGGTCCACTTGGCCCCGTGTGGTCCCATTTGGTGTCAAAGGCCTTTCATCAAGGACCATTTGGGAATCCAAGTTCCCAAAGGATTTTAGGGATTGAGAACTTCCTTCTACCTCACTACCTCACTTTCTCCTCAACCCTTCTAACTTCTCCTCGGAATATAATTCCTGCCTTAAAAGGAAGCAAGTCCCACTCTTATTTTATCTAGGGAAAGGTTTCGAGGTCACTTCCCACTCCTGAGTTCATTGACTGAGGCTCTGCTGGGAAGTGACTTCCCAACTACCGAGTCCGAGACTCCACCCATCAGTGAAATTCCATGAAGAGAAAGGAGCCTTAGATGTGGTGACAATGGGCTAAGCCTCCATTGTTTCCCTTGTCCTAGCACTTTCCCTCTTAGGAACCCCTTTTAGGTCCACTACTAGTTTGAGTGGTAGCAAGTTGTTCAAAATTCCATTGGGAACAACTCTTTGGCATGCCCACTTTTTCCATACTACAGCTCCGAGATGAGAAGTCCATGGCTATGGAGGCTGCCTTTCTTCTCACTGAATCAATCCTCTACAATATAGTGAACTAGGGATAGTTGGTTGGCCCACTTGACTATTACTTTAGTCCTTCAAAGTTTGCACATCCTTAGGCCCTATACACCTGCCCTTCTACCAATTTTTGTTGTCCTTCACTAGAATAAGAGTTAGGTCTCTTCTTTGACAATAACCTAACAACCCTCCAACTATACTTGGACTACCATAAATCTGCCCAACCATTGTCAATTCTTTTTACTAATATACGGCCCACAATATTGTCTTCATCTAGGGCTCTTCAAATCTGCCACCTAACAATGGTTTGAGTCCTCTCAAGAACACTGTTCTTGTGTATCGACAATTTGATCTTTGTTGTCCAATATATGAAAAAATATGAACTACTCCTCTTATCATACTTCTAACAATCTGTAGATGACTTAACTAGGGTCACAAATCAGCCACTAAGAGTCCATTTACTATTTTTTTATAGGTTTCTTCAGATCTTTGTCTAAAACTTTATGGAAATTCCACCAAAATCAACTCTTCTGCATGTCAATCCATTCTTCATATGGCACATTTCTTCTACATGCTCAATCTTCTACTAAGGTTCCACCCTCCTTTGGATCTGTTGTCCCCACACATACTGAATCTGCAAACCATCTTCCAGATCTGCGGTCTTTATTGTAGAAATAAACCTCACTCTAAGGGTCACAACCCGTCTTCTTCTACACAAATTTTTCATAGTCTTAAGGGCATACCTTATGAACTAAACATGCTAGGAAATTGTCGTAACTAGGGCATTATACTTATGTAATTCTAATTATTGTAGAAAAAACCCTATTCACACATGGAAAAAACAAGACTTTTGCCTCCATAAGGGACTCGACCTAGCTCATATGGATCCATAGATTCTAGGCATTTCTTTGACTGAATATTGACATGAACTTTAGATTTGAATGTCAACCCTCAAACTAGGGTTAACTCAGTCAATATTACGCATTTGTTGACTTCTATTATGGCTCTAAATTACAGTGAAATCCCTCCTCCATTTATGTTGGTCTTTATCACAGACCTTGCAGCCTACTAACCACCACAAAGCAAGATGGTATCAAACCTCTCTTCTATTTCATGTAGAAAATCTAACCAATGAGATTCAATCTAATCTTTTAATCATGTACTAAAACAAGATATCGAATCCTTCCCACAATTTGTGGAAACAAAACACAATCGCACAATCACATATAAGTAAGATAAACAATTTATCAATCACACAACACAATTTGTATCTTGGGAAGCAACTTCTCAAAACCCTCTATCTCTATTTTGTATTATGTCAAGGAATCATGAAACAATGCAATGCTTAATCTCTCTTGAGATTCTCCAGCACTCTGCCAATTGTCTCCTGCTGATCTAGGAAATATCGGTCTAGTACTTAGCCAATTCTCAACCTTCCTTCAGCCTACCTTTCTCACACAATTCCTATGGAATTATCTCCATATTAATTAGGAAAATCAACGTTCCTTGATTGCGCAATCCATCATGGCACATGGGAAATTTTCTATAAATACAATTGATAGTTATATTCCTTTGAACTGTGTTACAATAAGGATCAAGGGTATTTTTATTATTTAAAATAATATAAAACCCTAAACAACCAAAACCCTAACCTAAGGAGATGTAACACGAAGATTTTATGGGCCTCGTTGGGGTTAGTTGGGCAACCAACTTCCTGGGGTCGTAACTTGGTCATATGATCTTCGTTTGACGCACATGATACCTCGTGAGAAAGATCTCTCCGAGGAATACAACTACTAATATGACGGCAGGAACACTAAACCTTTTCATGCCGAAAAATTATCATTTGGTAAGCCAAAACAATCTCAAAAGTTCATAGACCCAAAAAATAGACAAAATAGTAAAATTGTGTTATAATTAAGGAAACTAAAAATCAAAGAGACAATGGCGAGGGCCCAAAATGAATAGCAAGTGGTCACTAATATCCACCTCGATCACCTTAAATCAAAATTTTTCGAAAGTAACTCAATCATCATGACTTAAAGTGACTGACACAAGTTGTTACATTTAAATTACACTTATTGTCCAATTTATTTAAGGGAAAAATAAATGCGATGCCTCACATTCTCACTCATAGTACATCGCACTCTCACTGGGGCAGTGCGTGATTTTTTTTGTCCTTTCTAGTCTCCACTGACTGCTTGTTGCAAATTTCAACACTCCCTCTCAAAAAGAAAGGAATTCAATCTATCCACATCCAGTACCTTTGGAATGTTCTGCATGCTACACTTCTCTAGTGTTGTTTGCACCTGCAAATCCTGAAACTGAATAGCCTCTGAACAACTGAATCAGTATAATGCATCTGTCATCAGAGTCTTATGACTGCTGCTAGCTACTACACCTATCTAGTACTAGATTCTTTGCACTGCTACTGACATCTGCATCCGTGCCCTTTGAATTGTTGCTAACTCTATTTGTGCTCCAGTATTTGACATCTATCACTCTAATTTTTGTCTTGCTGACATCTGAATACATCAATCTAACTGATCCTTCCTACTACTGTTGTACTGTGGGCTCCTTGTAGCCAGGTTCAATCCATGAGACACACCATCTCAATGGACCTTGCCCAAATTTCTTATCTCAGGATTATGTCTACACATAACCCCACCGTACACCTCGAGGTATGGCTGCTCCCTCCTCCCATCTGGCTCGAAATTTCGCCCTCATGGAGGTCTCTGCTTGAGTGGACGCTTCCACTCAGTCTGCTCTCTGCTTCTCCAACTGTGGCAGCTACTTCACAACCTTCTTAGACTGCTTCTCATGAGGATGCATGTTGAAAGGTAATTTATGCTCCCTCTAAACCACCAAGTCTCTAAATTCTACCTTTGTCCTCAAAGCTTTGCATGCATCTAGTACCTCAAGTGCATATAGGTTTTTGGCTTGTGCACAATGTAATTGTCCTGAAGATACAAAAAGTTTCTAAAAAAGAGTTGATTTTGAATCGATGATATCTCCCTCATCCGAGCTCCGATTTGACCGACTTTTTTTCCATTTGGGTAGATTTTTGCAAGGAATCCAAATATTCTATTTTTTTTGGAAAATTTCACACCAAAATCTTCAGATATTCTCTACAAACTCGCTGCCCAAAAAATTCCTTCTCTAATACCATGTAGAAAATCTAACCAACAAGATTCAATCTGATCCTGTAATCTTCTAAAACAAGATACTGAATCCTTCCTACAATTTAAGGAAAAAAAAATCAATCGCACAATCACATATAAGTAAGAGAAATAAATTATCAATCACACAACAACATGATGTATTTGGGGAAAGCAACTAATCAAAACCCCTCTATCTCTATTGTGTATTAAGTCAAGGAATCATGAAACAATACAATGCTTAATCTCTCATGATATTCTCCAGCACTCTGTCAATTGTCTCTCGTTGATCTAGGCAAACTCAGTCTAGTACTTAGCTAATTCTCATACTTACTTCAGCCTGCCTTGCTCATGCAATTCCTAGGGAATTAACTCTTTATTAATAAGGAAAATCAGTCTTCCTTGATTGCGTAATCCATCATGGCATCCCAATGACTTTATAATTGCACATGGGAAATTTTATATGAATACAACTGATAGTTATGTTCCCTTTAACCTCTGTCTCAACTGGGTATTCCTTGAAACTAACATGCATGCAACTATTAATAGTGAATTATCAGTTATCTGATTGATCACTCATTGTGAATTAAATCTAATTTAATTCACTGGACCTCTCAGTAGCTCATCACTCAGTTAGAACTAGTTAAACTGATTTTAACTCATTTAATTGAGTTAATTACACTTGCACCCCACTAATGCATCAACTTCAACTAGACCCCAAAAATATTAGAACCCATCTAGATGCCTCATATTAGACCCTCAACTCGAATTTCTTGAGCTAACTTGGTCATCATGACTTAATTAACTGACACAAGTTGTCATGAGATGAAATTACAATTAATTGTCCAATTTATTTAAGGTAAAAATAAATTAGACACCCGACATTCCGCACTCCTGGTGCATCAAAATTCCTCACCAGTGTGGGTGCATTTTTTTTTGTCCTTTATGGTTTCCAATCTCACTATTTCTTGTTGCAAATTTCAACATTTAAAAATTTGATGCGGCCTTCACACAAAGACACCATTGAAATCACATGCCTAGATTCTCATGAGAAACCTCTCTTATGCTTGATCTGCCAGAAGAGAACCAACAATATGCCATCCTACTTCCTAGTGCAAACTGACCATTAAGGTATGCAACATTCTTCTGAACCCTCACATGATGATATCTCTCTTGGAGGATGATCATGACCTCCCTTTAGTAACCCTTACTCGGCCCTCATACTTGACCTACTTTAGGACTACATCTCTCTTCACCCCCTTAATGTGCCAGATAGTGGGAATACATGTCAAACATGCTACGATGTGCCAAGTGATAAGGCATGCCAAGATGTGCAAAGGTGTGTCAATGCGTGTCAGGGACTGCCAAGACAACAAAAGGGAGAAAAAAGTTAAACTACAAGGAAATGAAAATATAAGAGGGTTAATAAGTCATCAATTTACCTTTTCCAAGAGGGGCATGCTAGGTGTTACACCATTTTTTGGTCATCTAACTTATTATCATTAGATGGACCCAAGTACACCATGTAAGACCAGTTTTACCCTAAGTAAAACTGCTTTCGCTATGTTAAAACAGGAAACCCCAAAAGGAAATATTAAACAAACCTATATTTGTTTGATTTTCCTCATGGAATAATTAATTAAACCATAATTTAATTATTATTCCCAGTCATGTTTAACCCAAAATCAAAGAAATTAATTAGATAAACCTTTATTTATTTTATTATTTTCTAGGAATAATTATTTAAACCTTATTTAGATGATATTCCTTGTTAAATATGACCAAATCACCCACAAATAATTAAATAAATCACTATTTATTTAATTATCTTTCAACCACCTCCTTAAATAATTAAATAAATCATTATTTATTTGATTATCTTCTAACTGCTTCTTTAAAAAGATAAATAAATCATTTATTTATTTATTTTTGACAAATTAAGGGATTTGACCCAAGTCAAATACCTTTTCCCTCCAACAAATATAATAAAATATTCCATAAAAAATGGATCTAGATCTGGTTAACCCATGCACCAAGATCTAGAATGACCCAATATTTTGTTATAAATAGGAGGGTTTTCCCTACCATTCTTCACCTTTTGTTGCCTATTAGATCACTCTGGATCTATACACTTGGTCACATATCTCCATCATTTGCTCCCATTGAGCTTTACTCTTTGCATTGGGTTTTCTACATCAATTAGAGAAAGAAATCTTAGATCTGAAGTGCTGAGTACTTCCAAGAACCCATCCCACTGAGGGGAATTGGATACTCCTTCTAGTTTTCCTCACAGGTGCCTCATTAATACAAAAATTCTTTCAAAAATTGTTCTTGTCTTGTCTATTGGTATATGGAGCAAACCCTTGTTTTTACTGCTTAATGTCTTTCCATGCATAGATCTGGTATTTTGCAGCTCTTTTCTTGTCTAACTAACTACAGATCTGAAGATATTGGCAGCCATTTTTGTTGTTAGGGCTATTAGTTATGCGTAGCTAAAGTGGTCCTTTTTCGTACATTTCGACAAAGGATTCATACTAACAAATGGCGACTCCACATGGGTTTTAAATTACGACCGCTGTCGTTTTTCATATTCCTTCATATCCAGCTACTTCAGACCCTAGGGTTTCTTATTAGCTATTTATTTTTCCTATTTTTATGTTGTTTTTCTCACATAAAACCCTAAAACATCAAAATTTCTAACTTCTGTGTGTTTCTGGCCCTATTGCGCAGGTAAGTGACACCAGCCGCAACTGAGACGACAACTTTTCTGAAAATTTGCCGCCGAGACAACCGGAACAAGGGGTCACACTTTTTGGCCCGCACTTTTCAGCCTGTTTCCTACGACCTGCACTGAAATCAGGTCAGAAACTGCGACCTGCCATTTTTTCAGCAATTTTTCTGCAATTTTTCTGGGTTTTGCTGCAGCTTCTGCCAGGGTCCTCCAGCCTCTGTCTCAGCCCGTTTTGACCAAGTTCTGATCTGTTTTTACTCATCTAAGTGGGAACCTAGCCCCCTAGGGCTTTAGTACCCTCCACTTTTTGTGGAAGAGTTTTAAGCTGTTTCAGCAGTCTGTTTTTCAGAGCTTCAGCCTCCTTTTTTCCAGATCTGTTACCTCCCTTTCAAATCCTTTGAAATCAGCCTTTCTTCCTTTCAAATCACCTCCTGTCGTTTTGTTTGGACCTAATTTCTGGGCCTCCCCCTTGCCCCCTCTATTTTTGCTGATTTCCTTCCTTTTTCCAGCCACCTTGCCTCTGTCTCTTGGCTGTGATCTGCGCCCCTTTTCAGCAGCTTTATCCTCTGTGATCCGTCCCTTTTGTTCCCAGATCTATTGGCCCCCTTTTCCGTGTGTTTTACATAGTTTTTCCCTTTCTTTTTAGCATAGTTTTGAGAGACCCACCTTCTTGGGTTAGATAGATGCACAAGTAGCTGTTATTTTTCCGTTATTTCAGCATTATATTCTATTCTCTGTAGGTTTATTTTCAGCTACGCAGCACACTTTTTTCTTGCTCTCAAAATGGAAAGGGTTTAAAAATTAAAATTAACGCACGCCACACACCGACCCTAAGCGAAGAAGCGCCTGGTTAACACCGCCTGGCAAAGACTCTAAAATCAATTGTCACTGCACCTTTTCTGCCCTTGACCCACCGATCTCCGTCCCTCGCCCTCTCCCTCTTCCTCGGCCATCATTGTGACCCGCGCTTTCCCGAGACTTCGGCCTTCATACTCAGCTCCCGTCGCACGACCGCTTCCGCCCCGCTCGTCGTCGAGCCGCTCCACCTTCGAGTCCGCACTCGATTCTCTCCCCGATTCATCGGGTCCTCCTTCCCTCTCTGCTTTCCCCGTCACTCTCACCAGGCTCCGGTCCGTGGCCCAATGCCAGCGGTGTTCTCCCGCCCCACGTCGGCCCTACTACCAGAGGAACCGCCACAGAACTACCTCGGCCACCTCGTGCCGTCAGAGCATTGCAAAGCCTCAGCCTCCCGATTTCCATCGGTTGATCAATGACCCCATTCACCATAATGCTAATTGGCCTGCTATGCCAACCAAGCTCCCCTCCGACATCCCTAAGTTTGAGGGCCTTAATGGCGAAGATCCAACCAATCATGTCCGATCTTTCCACATGTGGTGTTCCTCCAATTCCATTACCGATGACTCCATCCGTCTTCGTTTGTTCCAACGCACGCTCACCGGCGAATCTTCTAAATGGTATGTCGAACAAGCCACCTCTACCCATACCACCTTTGAGACTCTTGCCCAAGCCTTTTTGTTGTACTTCCAACTCCCTCTCCGATACGATACGAGCACGGAGCTCTTGAATTCCTTCAAGCAGTCCTCTTCAACACGCCTTTCCGCCCATGTTCAGGAATGGCGAAGAAGACGGAGCATATGTCGAGCCCCTCCCTTCGAAGATCGGGTTTACATGGACTGGTTCCTTCGCACCCTTCCCGCTCCCATCGGAAAAGATGTCGCCTCTCATTTTCCTCAAACTGAAGAAGCCGCCCTCCAAATAACCTTGAAATATGACCTGATCTATGCTCAATCTGGTTATGTTTATACCATTCTTCCTGACCTCCCCAGGCCCGGTGGCGCTAACGCCCCGGGGGCATCTCATTCCGCCGACGGTATCGTTGGAGCCCTTTCCCATCGATACACTCAACCTCCTATGGGCTATGGTCTCCCTCCGGGAGGGGCTAGCTCCTCCAGCACTCTCCCCCCTCCCAGTAGCATGTATCTAGGATACGGCATGCCTCCTCCTTTTACCCAACCTCCTGCTTACCTCAATGTTGCCCAACCTACCCATTACCCTTATCCGCAGCCTGGTGCGCCAACTCCTCCAGCATATGCGCTTCCTCCTCCCTTGCCTCCTCAACCCCAGCACCAGCACCTACAGCCCCCTCCAGGGCAAGTATTTGCACAGCAGGGCGTGACCAATCCCCCTTCTTCTCAAAGAAGGCGGAGAGGCAATCCAAACCAATCTGCCCCTGGTACCTGTGGACCCAATCCTGGTATGGACCCTAACACTGCCAACCAGCAACAAGGCACTCAGCCCAAGCCGGACAGGCCGCTTCGCACAAGTAAGCCTTGTTCGTGTTGTGGTGTTTATGGTCATTACACCCACGATTGTCCCCTATTACCCCAGATGCGGCAGATGTGGGAGTCTTAAGCCACATTGCGCGGACAGCACGCCTCCCCTCATGCTCCTCCTAATGTGGCCACTACCCAGCCAGCTGTGTTTACTGATCCTTTCCCTCAGCAAGGATTCGTGGCTACCCAACCGCCCGAAAGCCAGGTAGCCACCCCCCCTTCCCTTTCTGGTTCCTCTGATTACCAGATCCTTATGATGCACTCCGATCCTAACCTGTCCGTCGATCTTCACCTTCAAACTCGGTCTCGCCAGTACTCCAAGCCTCCTGCTCAGTCTGCTCCCGAGCCTCCTTCTTCAGGTTCTCCAGAGCCTCTTTCGTCACCCAGTGGCCCCTTACATATCCCTCAACCAAAATTTGAGGTTCATACCAAGATACCTAAGGGCCCACTACATCAAAACGCTGCTCCCAGTCGGGCTGCCCATTCATATATCGTAGTAGATGATTTGGCGCAATCTTCTGCCGCCATTTCCACACTAGAGCTTCTCCAGTCATGCCCTTCCCAAAAAAAGGCTCTACTATCTGCCGTGGGCACTGTAGATCCTGCTGATGACCAAATGATTATTTTCAACACCACTCAATCGGACCATCCTCCTCTCCCTCCTTCCGTCGCCTTCCAAATCCCAGTCAAAATCCGAAACACCAACGTGTCCTGGTGTATCATTGATGAGGGGGCATCCACATGCGTGATGTCCGTTTCAGTTTGGAAGCAACTCGGATCTCCTGAGCTGGCCCCTTCCACAATCACCCTTCGAGCGTGGGACGGTCATGCCTCCCAGCCCATTGGCCTATTCCATAATTGTCCTATCACCCTTGCCGGTAAGACTGTTTGCGTTGACATCGAAGTCATCGATGCCCCGCTAGATTACAACATTCTACTAGGGTGAAGCTACACCTATGCTATGTCTGCTGTCCCATCTGCGGTTTTCTGCAAGATGTCTTTCCCCCATAATGGAAAGATAGTCACCATTGACCAGTTGACATATCATGAGCCAAAATCTCAGACCTCATCTGAGACGACCATCTCTTCTGTAGCCAACAAGCAAACCGTCAATTCCTTGACCAGTGTCTGCCCTGGTGTTTACAAAGATTCCTCCCTGCTTGGAACTTTCCCTAACCTTCCTCCTGCTCCTATCACTGATCCCAGCTTATCGAATATTTGCATGATGCAATCGTCTCAGGCTGCTCTTAAGCGGCCTGCCTAGGCTAGTCAGCAACCTCCCCCTTACCCTCCGCACCCCGCTCCTAGCCATTCCTCTCAGCCAGTCGGACCTCCTCCTTCTGGCCCTCCCCCTACAGCTGGTATCCCGAACCCCTTTATCCTCCTGGAACGGTTCCCCCTGGCCTTAACCACCTCGGAGCCATCCCTCATGGTAATTACCCTGCTGGGCAGATACCTTTCCTGGCTCCCCCTCCCGGAGTATTTTCTGTCCCCGTCATGGTCACCCTCTCTCTCCCTAACCTGACCCTCGGCCTACCCGTCTGGTACATTGACCCTCCAGCTGCTACCCCTCCCGGTCACCCCAAACCTTACCTTGCTTTGACACCGGTTCAACCGGTCCCCCTCACCTCCTCCGGGCCCCCAGCACCTCCACAGGACCCTACCCCTGTGGTGCCAGCCCCCGGAAAGAAAGGCAAAGCTCGTAAGGGGGCAACCCATCAGGACCAGGCTGCCCCGACAACTCTTACCCCTCCGCGACTACCAAAGCCCACCATCCAATGCGCTTTGTGTGATATCGTCAGTCACGCCACTCATATGTGTCCTGAATTGCCGCACCTCAAGATTCTGGTCAACGAGACGTTCCCCGACTCTGACATCCCAGAAGTCTACGTCACTATCCCAGACTCTATCCTGAAACTCAAAAACTTGCGCAAAACCCACCCTTGTGCCTTGTGCGATTTTCATGGCCATTACACCCACCTCTGTCCCCGCCTTGACGAGTATCGTTCCTCCTTGGACATGTACTGCCAATTCAAGGCCACTTCGATAGGACCAGAGGACCTTCCTACTCCCATTCACATTCCTCCTCCCGCTATCGAGCCAACGGAGCCGTCAACCACCATTTTGTACCTGTCATCATCCTTGCGAGATAGTTCACCTGCCCTTCAACCTGCCGATCCTCTCGGCTCCTCAGCCGACCTTGGATCTGTTGATATCGTGCATCTAAGCCCTTCTCCTCTTGATGACCCGTCACACATCACTACTTCCTCGGGTGACCCCTCTTCCTCCAGTCTTCCCATCTTCCAATCCGATGAAGACATTATGGAAGCCATGACCAACCCGGACTTTCCCTGGGACGATATGCACCATCGCGCATACTTCCTCCCACAGCAGTCCCATGACCAATTTGCTGTGGAAACCAAAGACTTCATCCCCAATGCTATTGATTGGTTCAAAAACCCCATCCCTGCCCCTGATGCTTTCGAAGAAGGAAACATGGCCAACATCTCTCCTACCATCAAAATTGACATTTCAGTCACCCCAGGTATCCAGGAATATATCACCTTAGGTGCTCAATGCACCCCGGAAGAAATCGAAGCTTACACCAAGCTTTTCAAAGAATTCCGCGATATTTTTGCCTGGTCCTATTCTGAAATGCCCGGACTCGATCCCGCCATTGTCAAACACCATATCGACACATGGCCTGATGCCAAACCGGTCCGTCAAAAGTTGAGACCCATTCATCCTTCCAGACGTGACGCTATCAAAGCCGAAATCGATAAGCTCAAGCAGGCTGGTTTCATTTACCCCATTGAATACACCACTTGGGTATCCAACCCAGTTCCCGTTCTCAAGAAACAAGGCACCATTCGTGTCTGCACGGACTTTCGCGACTTGAACCAAGCTTGTCCCAAAGACAACTTCCCCACACCGTTCATTGACCAAATCATTGACGAGTGTGCGGGGCATGAGGTTCTATCCTTTATGGATGGTTTCTCCGGATACAACCAAATTGCTATCTGTCCTGCCGATTAACTCAAAACCGCGTTCATTAGTCCGTGGGGAACTTTTGCTTACTGGGTCATGCCTTTCGGCCTCAAAAACGCCGGTGCCACTTTTCAACGGGCCATGTCTTATTGTTTCCATGACTTAGCTCACATTATCCTTGCTTATTTAGACGACCTCACTGCACGTTCTAAGCATCGGGCGCAGCACCTCCACGATCTGCGTACCATTTTCCTCCGATGTCGCAAGTATAATATCCGCCTTAACCCGTTGAAATGCGTCTTTTGCGTTCCTGCCGGCCGTCTCTTAGGCTTCATCATGTCTAAGGATGGTATCACTCTTGACCCTTTGAAAGTTCAAGCCATTCTTGAACTTCCCATTCCCCGTACCCTCCGCCAGCTCCAAAGTCTCCAAGGCAAAGCTAATTTTCTTCGACAGTTCGTCCCTGACTACGCCACCACTGCACATGGGTTCCTTAGACTCCTCCGATCTTCTATCCCTTTCGTTTGGGATTCCTATGCTCACGAGTCTTTCGATTCCCTCAAGCAGGCTCTCACATCCGCTCCCTTGATCCGCCCTCCCGACTTTGATCGGGACTTCATCCTGTATATCTCCGCTTCCACCTATTCGGTTGCTGGAGTCCTTATCCAGGAAGATGACAATGGTATCGAGCATGTAATCTATTACGTCAGTAAGAACCTTGTAGGACCCCCTGTTTCCTACTCCCTCAAAGAAAAATTAGCACTGGCTGTAGTGTTCTCAGTCCAAAAAATTCGTCATTATATCCTCATGCGCTCCACCAAGGTTGTGACTAATTCCAACCCCTTGGCTTTCCTATTGAGTCGTCGTATCCTCACTGGAAAATACGCCCGTTGGGTCGTTATTCTCCAAGAATTCGACCTTGAATTCATCACACCAAAGGGTAAGAAAGGCTTAGCCCTCACTAAGCTTATTTCTGAATTACCTACCGGAGCGCCAGACACCCCAGTTAATGATGACTTTCCTGATGAACACTTATTTTCCATTACTACCAATGACCCATGGTATGGCGACATTCTTACTTACTTGAGAACCCAAAAGTTTGCCCTTCACCTTGATCGTGAGGCTCGCCGACGCATCCGACACCAAGCCCCCCGATACCTCCTTATCGGTGACGACCTATATCGTCGTGGGGTTGACACCGTCCTTCATCGTTGCCTCACACAAGCTGAAGCTGAACAGGTCCTTAATGCCTGCCACAGCGGCGCTTGCGGTGGCCACCTCTCCGGTCTTACTACTACCCAGAAAGTCATGCACGCTGGGTATTTTTGGCCTTCTCTCTTTAGTGATTGCATTGAGGCAGTCAAACACTGTCCTAATTGCCAACATTTCGCCCCTAAGGCGCGAGCTCCACCAGCTCCCCTCCATCCGGTCGTCTCAACCGGCCCCTTATGTAAATGGGCCATCGACTTTATGGAGTGTCGCTCGCCATCCGCTGGTAACCATAAGTATATCATCGTGGCGGTCGACTATTTCACCAAATGGGCCGAGGCCATGCCAACGTTCAACAACACGGCAGCTACCGCGGCCCTCTTTTTCTTTAACCATGTTATAGCTCGATTCGGGGTTCCCAAACAACTGGTCTCTGACCATGGCAAACATTTTGAAGATGAGATATGGCGTGAGCAATCCTCACTGTTGGGTTTTGAGCACCAATATTCCTCCTCCTATTACCCCCAAGGTAATGGCCAAGTTGAAGCAGTCAACAAAATCCTCAAAACTATGCTTCAACGAACGGTGAATAAGCACAAAACCAACTGGCATCTCATGCTCTTCCCTGCCTTGTGGGTCTATCGAAATTCTGTTAAAACCACCACCGGGTTTACTCCTTTCCACCTGGTTTTTGGAGAGGAGGCAGTCTTACCGATCGAGTGTGAAATTCCTTCTCTACATCTAGCCGTTGAACTTCTCCCTGACACCCAACCTCTAGAACAACGACTTACCATGCTTGAGCGCGCTTCCGAAGACCGTCGTGCTGCCTTGCAAACCATGGAAGCGGCCAAAAAGTGCACCAAAGCTCAGTATGACTGAAAATTCCAGCCTCGCACTTTTCACGAAGGCGACCTTGTTCTAGTATATGACCAGGCCCATGATGTCCTTGGTCATGGGAATTTTGACTCATTATGGCTAGGTCCTTACATCATTAGTAAGGACCTCGGTAAGGGGGCATACCTCTTAGAGGATTTCGAAGGCCACCCCCTTCCTAATCCTCGCAATGCACTCTATCTTAAGAAATATTACCCTTAGCATTTCCCTTCTGACATGCATGTTTTATTTTCTTTTAGATAGCCAGCATCTGTTTTTTCATTTTTATGATTTGCTACTTCACCCGGACCCATTTTGTCCAAGAAGGGCCACTTCACCTAAACTTTAAATCGAATTTCCTTACTTACAACACCTGTATGTGGGGCATCACTTCGCCTCCATACTCGTCCATGTTCGTGTTGATTTTCGTCATGAGTTCCCACCTTGTACTCATGTTTCCACGGTCCCCCATTGGGGCCTTTACTGTGTGGCAGCACCATTGAGTCGCCCTTGTTTAGAGCATCCAAGTTGAGTCATCATTCCCTCCATGGAGTCTATACCGAGTCCCTTTGTACCCCACTATAGCCCTCCATCCGTCATTGATTGGTCTCTCTCTTGTGTCGCACATTATGACCTTCAGTTCCACTGTCCCCCATCCCTGATGATGTTGTGTCAGTCGCTGCCATGTCATTCATGCCCTTTAAGCTCTAGCAAGGGAAGTCGTCCATTAGCTACTCAGTCCTTTCCACTTCACTATCATCATTAGTGTCAGTCTGTCCGTCGCTCTACTCTTTTCTCTCGTGCCTTAGTTGAGGGTCTCTCATTGCCTCAACTATGGCGGACCTCCTTCTGTCGACATCAGCTCATTTATTCCAGAAGCCAGGTCTAGAGGGCGGTGTACCTTGGTTCCAGCTTCCACTCTTGTTCGGTGCCTTGGATCAGGCAAAGGGATATCTCCTTTCCCTTTGGTTTGATTGTTTCTCCAGCTCCTTCAGCATGATTGAGATTCGTATACTTGATGGTCCAGTGATCCAGAAGCAGCTCTTGATGATTCTCGGGTGTGTGTGAGATGTTTCAACCCTCATGAGGGGGGTGGCCCTGCAGGTAGCCCCCCACATGCCCGGATGACCTCTTCTTTGCAGCCTTCGATGCAGCTCCAGATATTTGATGATGTTGGCCATAGCCAGTTGCAGCGCCTCTTCGATTTGCATGTATCAGTCAGATTTTGTGAGCCCTTCCCCATTTGCAGGGGTCATTTCGGTTATATTTGTCTCTCGTGTACTCAGATATTATTGTACAAGTCCTGGCTGTTATCCCAGGCACATCATGTATGTGGGATTCCTCATTGTATTTTTATTTGGCTCATGATTATGCCAGTTGTATTTTATGGTTTGGTCCCTTGTTTACTGGACACACTATTCTTTTGTACTTTGTCTCGGCGGGCATAGGTATGCCTCCCCCGCCACCTTCAGCACAGGTACCCTCTCATAAAAAGAGACTTGTTGCACCTGCGAGTCTCGTCTCCTCAGGGTCTATTCCTTCAGCACACTATCTACCTCACATTTCTCTCTCTGACACCCCTTTTGTTGTCTAGTGATTGTGTTCTTACAACGTACTTCGGTCATACGATTTGCTCCTGACACTCGTACGCTGGGGGGAAATCTGTTACACCATTTTTTGGTCATCTAACTTATTATCATTAGATGGACCCAAGTACACCATGTAAGACCAGTTTTAACCTAAGTAAAACTGCTTTCGCTATGTTAAAACAGGAAACCCCAAAAGTAAATATTAAACAAACCCATATTTGTTTGATTTTCCTCATGGAATAATTAATTAAACCATAATTTAATTATTATTCCCAGTCATGTTTAACCCAAAATCAAATAAATTAATTAGATAAACCTTTATTTATCTTATTATTTTCTAGGAATAATCATTTATACCTTATTTAGATGACATTCCTTGTTAAATATGACCAAATCACCCACAAATAATTAAATAAATCACTATTTATTTAATTATCTTTCAACCACCTCCTTAAATAATTAAATAAATCATTATTTATTTGATTATCTTCTAACCACTTCCTTAAAAAGACAAATAAATCATTTATTTATTTATTTTTAACAAATTAAGGGATTTGACCCAAGTCAAATACCTTTTCCCTCCAACAAATATAATAAAATATTCCATAAAAGTGGATCTAGATCTGGTTAACCCATGCACCAAGATCTAGAATGACCCAATATTTTGTTATAAATAGGAGGGTTTTCCCTACCATTCTTCACCTTTTGTTGCCTATTAGATCACTCTGGATCTATACACTTGGTCACATATCTCCATCATTTTCTCCCATTGAGCTTTACTCTTTGCATTGGGTTTTCTACATCAACTAGAGAGAGAAATCTTAGATCTGAAGTGATGAGGACTTCCAAGAACCCATCCCACTGAGGGGAATTGGATAATCCTTCTATTTTTCCTCACAGGTGCCCCATTAATACAAAAATTCTTTCAAAAATTGTTCTTGTCTTGTCTATTGGTATATGGAGCAAACCCCTGTTTTTACTGCTTAATGTCTTTCCATGCATAGATATGGTATTTTGCAGCTCTTTTCTTGTCTAACTAACCACAGATCTGAAGATATTGGTAGCCACTCTTGTTGTTAGGGCTATTAGTTATGCGTAGCTAAAGTGGTCCTTTTTTGTACACTTCGACAAAGGATTCATACTAACAGGCTGTGTTTACCGATCCTTTCCCTCAGCAAGGATTCGTGGCTGCCCAACCACCTGATGGACAGGTCGCCACTCAACCTTCCCCTTCTGGCTCCTCCGATTACCAGATCCTCATGATGAACTCTGATCCCTCCCCAACCATCGACCTTCACCTTCAAACTCGGTCTCGCCAGTACCCCAAGCCTTCCGCTCATTCTGCCCCCGAGTCCCCTTCTTCAGGTTCTACAGAGCCTCTTTCGACATCCAATGGCCCCTTACATATCCCTCAACCCAAAGTTGAGGTTCACACCAGGATTCCTAAGGGACCATTACATCGAAATGTTGCTTCTGGTTGAGCTGCTCATTCGTATAGCATAGTAGATGATTTGGCGCAATCTCCTGCTGCCATTTCCACATTGGAACTCCTCCAGTCATGCCCTTCCCAAAAGAAGGCTCTGTTATCTGCCATGGGCGATGTAGATCCTACCGATGACCAAATGATTGTTTTCGACCCTCATCAATCAGAACATCCTTCTCTTCCTGCTTCCATCGCCTTCCAAATCCCAGTCAAAATCCAGAATGCCAATGTTTCTCGGTGTATAATTGATGAAGGGGCATCCACCTATGTGATGTCCACTTCGGTTTGGAAGCAACTCGGATCTCCTGACTTGGCCCCTTCCACAATCACCCTTCGAGCGTGGGACGGCCATGCCTCCCAGCCCACTGGCCTTTTTCGTAATTGTCCTATCACCCTTGCTAGTAAGACTGTTTGCGTTGACGTCAAAGTCATCGACACCCCTCTAGAATACAACATTCTATTGGGGCGAAGCTACACCTATGCCATGTTTGCTGTCCCATCCGCGGTTTTTCGCAAGATGTCATTTCCTCACAATGGAAAGATAGTCACATCGACCAGTTGACTTATCATGAGCCAAAGTCTCAGACCTCCCCTGAGACGACCATCTCATCTGTAGCCAATAAGAAAACCATCGATTCCTTGACCAGTGTCTCTCCTGGCATCTATAAAGACTCTTCTTTGCTTGGAACTTTTCCTGGTCTCCCTCCTCCTCCTATCTCTAATCCCAGCTTATCGAATGTTTGCATGATGCAATCGTCTCGGGCTGCCCTTAAGCCACCCGCCTCGACTAGTCAACAACCTCAGACGCAACCTCGCCCACCACAACCCTCTCCTAGCCCTTCATCTCCACCAGTCGGACCTCCTCCTTCTGGCCCTTCTCCTACAGCTGGTATCCCTGAACCCCTTTATCCCCCTGGATCGGTTCCCCCAGGCCTTAACCATCTCGGAGCTGTCCCTCTTGGTCCTTACCCCGCTGGTCAAATACCTTTCCTGGCTCCCCCTCCCGGAGTCTATTCGGTCCCCATCATGGACACCCTCTCTCTCCCTAACTTGACCCTGGGTATACCCATCTAGTGCCTTGACCCTCCAGCCGCTACCCCTCCTGGTCACCCCAAATCCTATCTTGCTTTGACACCAGTTCAACCGGTCCCCCTCGCTTCCTCCATTGCTACCATGCCCCCTGCACCTCCCCGAGACCCTACCCTTGTGGTGACAGCTCCAGGAAAGAAAGGCAAAGCTCGTAAGGGGGCATCCAAAGACAAAGTCACCCCGACTGACCCGGTTCCTCCTCCGCCCACAAAGCCTTGCACCTTGTGTGATGTCGTCATTCACGCCACCCATACTTGTCCCGAATTGCCCCGCATTCAACCCATGGTTAAAGTCGCATTCCTTGAGTCTACGGTCCCTAACCCCTCTCTCCCGTCCTCGTCCGTAACCAAGAACCCCAAAACTATTTGCACCAGCAAACCCTGTGCTTTGTTCAGTGTCCATGCCCATTATTCCCACCATTGTCCTCACCTGACGCATTACCATGCCTCTTTAGAAGTAGTCCGCAAGTATGAGGTTGAACAAAATCAGTCCGCCTCTCCCATCCTCGCGCAGTATGCTTCGGTTCAGCCTGAGGATCCCCCTACTCCCATCGACATCCCCCCCCTGATGTCCAGATGACGGAGTCTACTACCACCATTCTTTACCTATCATCCTCTGTGAGACCCTTGGAGCACATTCCCCTTGAATCCTCCCCTGTTGTTTTGCTTGACCCCCCTTCAGCGACCACCCTGGGCTCCCCATCTTTTAACCATTTGTTTCCCTGTTCTTCTGTCATTCCCCGTGATGATCCGTATGCGAGCCTTTGTTCCCCCACGAATGATTTAGGTAACTTTGCCGCATCATGTGATGTCCTTTCCACCCTTGAACCCCTCTTTTCCGCCCATACACGAGCTAACTCCACCCGTATCTTTGTTGACCTCTACAGCCCGAGTCCCCGCCATACCTCCTATAGCCCTCATATAGCACCCTCTAGTTTGTATCTGAGTCATAGCCATCCTGCTCATCACACTCCCTCCCGCAGTTGCCACTTGATGTCTTCTATACACTCACGCTGCCGTCATTGTCCCTTCCACTCCCTTTTGTTGTCTTGTAACGCTATTCCACAGGACCTCCCATCCCCACCCTAGATCAGTTACGTCGATGGTGCAAGTCGTTACTCCCGGAATCTAGCCTCGGCAGGTTGGGCCATTTTCACCCCCTTGCATGCCCTTGTGCTCTCAAATGGGGTTTGCATTGGTACTGCCACCAAAAATCAGGCCGAATATGATGCACTGCGTGGTCTCTTAGCCGATGCCCTCTGTCATCGCATCCTCCATCTACATGTTCGTTTAGATTCCCTACTGCTTGTCATGCAACTAAATGGTGTCTATCGTGTGCGTAATCCTGTGCTGTTTAGACGATATTTACGAGTGAAACTCTTGATACGTAAATCTGAAACCATAACTTTCAACCATGTACCTCAAGAATAGAATCACTCGCCATTCTAAGGGTAGACCAATACATGGCTCTATGTACTGGTCGTCTAAGTCTTGCCACTTGCATTCTGAAACACCGGTCAGCAACCTTTCACATCTACGACGGATGTCCTCCAGGAGGGCGGCTGCATCCTCATTATGCGCTGCTCTCGCTCGACTCGGGCCTGTAGCTCCTGATGCTGCAGGTCGTCCCATATATCCGGCCAGTTTTACCGGAGCTATATCTACATACCAAAAGTACATGAATCAGTACCCTATCTACTGTTCAATAACTTTAACATGCCCAAAAAAGAATAGTCACTTGTCACTTACCATCGGGCCCCCATACTCGACCAGGTGGAAGTGGCAGGTCCGGATCCCCACAATAACTCATCCCACTATAGGGATAGTCGTTTATGTATAATGCCATCTGATCCCAATGGGCAAAGAACTCTAGTCGAAACACTCGTCCAACCGCCCCTCCTCCTCCTCTACACAGCAGTCACCCCCACCGACGCATCCTAGGCTCTCTCTGGCCCCCATCTGGGAGCTGTATACAAGGTCGTAAGGTTGGGACCTTCTCAAAAAATAAGGCGCACAATAATGTCCCATACGAGCAATCGTGGTTCACTTGCCGCTTGCAAAGCGACAACTGTTGTTTTAACGACACCAACATCATTTGGGCCCACCCATAGTAGGTCCCACTCAACACAATCTCCACAATCATCATCTGCCCCCCAGTGATGTGATGGAATGCCTGGTTTCCCAGGATCCGCAGCACTGCTGCGGCCACTGCACGGGTCTCCAATCTCTCTAGGTCCCCGATCGGTATCCGCGTCCCTTTGACTTGGAGACCCGGTCGACAATGCCGCTCCACAAACTCCATGATTTTTCACCCCTGCGGTAACAATGGCTGCGTATTTCCCACCATCCCAAGTGGTGGGAGACCTGTCAGGAAATATACATCCTGGACTGTCATTTCGATCCTGTGCCCCTGCACTACAAAGACCTCATGCTATGGATCCCAATAACAGATAATCCGGGCCAACAAGGGCTCTCCAGCTCTCATCAATGGGTTCTCCAAAAACTTCAGAACCCCAAACCTGGCCAACACACGACGGACACCTTGATCTGCCTGGATCTCTGCCCGTAATGTACCCAGGTCTCTCTCTCTCCAGTTCACCCATATATCTACCATATCTATACAAAAACATCATCTTTGTTAGCCTACATATAAGGAATACTGTAACCAAACACAAAAACCCACATCTCAGCCATCAAACAGCACTAAAAATCCCTCATCTTCCAGGTTGCACTTTTCTGCCAAATCTTGGGACAGGTCGCACCTTTTTGCTCAATACCTACATCCCAGGTTGCAGATTTTGGCCCAAAAAGTGTGACCCAGCTGAAAATATGCAAGGTGGTTTGTTCCTGAGATTCTGGGCGCTAATCTGAACTTTCCATCCATCAAAATGAAAGAGTAAGGTTAGGCCTCTTACCTACAACTGACGGATCTCGATTCCAACGGTCAGTTTGTCCACTACACTCGCCGCAAGATTTAGGGCTTTCTCTCCTCTCTACATTCACCACAGCAACACTAGCAAATGAGTGACTTTGGAGGGAAAACTGCCTTATTAAAAGAGAACCCTTGTTTCTTCTTTCGCCTGCTACGACCATATCGTAGCTCTGTTTGACAAAAATTCTGTACCGTTGGAAAGCTCTCACCGGGCCCTCAAATGGGTATCTGTTAGTTTTCTGTGATTTGACACTTCACCAGGACACATTTTGTCCAAGATGGGTCACTTCACCTCTCCTTAAAATCGCATTTCTTCACTTACAACACTTGTACTTGGGGCACCACTTTGCCTCCTTACTTGTCTTTGTTCATGTCTATTTTCATCGTGAGTTACCATCCTGTACTCATGTTTTCATGGTCCCCCATTGGACCTTTACTGTGTGGTAGCACCATCGAATCACCCTTTTTTAGAGCATCCGAGTGGAGTCATCATCGCATTCATGGAGTCTATCCCGAGTCCCTTTGTACCCCGCTATAGTCCTCCATCCTTCATTGCTTGGTCTCTCTCTTGTGTCACACATTATGGCCTGCAGTCCCACTGTCCCTTATCCCTGATGATATTTTGTCAGTCGTTGCCATGTCAATCATGCCCTTTATGCTCTAGCAAGGGAAGTCGTCCATTCGCTACTCAGTCCCCTCCATTCCACCTTCATCATTGGCATTAGTCTGTCCATCGCTTTACTTTTTTCTCTCGTGCCTTAGTTGAGGATCTCTCATTGCCTCACCTATGGCGGACCTCCTTCTGTCGAAATCAACTCCTTCATTCCAGAAGACAGGTCTAGAGGGCGGTGTACCTTGGTTCCAGCTTCCACTCTTGTTCAGTGCCTCGGATCAGGCAAAGGGATCTCTCATTTCCCTTTGACTTGATTGTTTCTCCACTCTAGCTCCTTTCAGCATGATCAAGATCCGTATACTTGATGGTTTAGTGATCCAGCAGCAGCTCTTGGTGATTCCTAGGTGTGTGTGAGATGTCTTAGCCCTCATGAGGGGTTGGCCCTGCAGGTAGCCCCCCACATGCCCGGATGACCTCTTCATTGCAGCCTTCGATGTAGCTCCATATATTTGATGATGTCGGCCTTAGCCGCTTGTAGCGCCTCTTTGATTTGCATGTATCAGTCAGATTTTGTGAGCCCTTCCCCGCTTATAGGGGGTATTTGGGCTGTATTTGTATCTCATGTACTCAGATATTATTGTATAAGTCCTGGCTGTTATCCCAGGCATAGCATGTATGTGGGATTCCTCATTGTATTCTTATCTGGCTCATGTTTATGCCGATTTTACTTTATGGTTCGGTCCCTTGTTTACTGGACACACTATTCTTTTGTACTTTGTCTTGGCGGGCATAGGTATGCCTCCCCCGCTGCCTTTAGCACATGTACCCTCTCATAAAAAGAGACTTGTTGCACCTGTAAGTCTCATCTCCTCAGGGTCTAGTTCTTCAGCACATTAGTCTACCTTACATTTCTCTATCTGACTTCCCTTTTGATGTCTAGTGATCGAGTTCTTAGAACGTACTTCGGTCATACGATTTGCTCCTAACACTCGCACGCTGGGGGGAAATCTGTTACACCATTTTTTGGTCATCTAACCTACTATCATTAGATGGACCCAAGTACACCATGTAAGACCAATTTTACCCTATGTAAAATTGCTTTCACTATGTAAAATAACTTAATAAAACACATTTATTAGGTTGTTTATGGTCTAAACAGGAAACCCCAAAAGGAAATATTAAAAAAACCTATATTTGTTTGATTTTCCTGGTCATGTTTAACCCAAAACAAAGAAATTAATTAGATAAATATTTATTTATCTTATTATTTTCTAGGAATAATTATTTAAATCTTATTTAAATAATATTCCTTGTTAAATATGACTAAATCACCCATAAATAATTAAATAAATCATTGTTTATTTGATTATCATTCAACCACTTCCTTAAAATGATAAATAAATCATTTATTTATTTATTATTTACAAATAAAGGGATTTGACCCAAGTCAAATACCTTTTCCCTCCAACAAATATAATAAAATATTCCATAAAAGGTGGATCTAGATTTGGTTAATATTATTTTAATCATGCACTAAGATCTAGAATGACCCAATATTTTGTTATAAATAGGAGGGTTTTTCCTACCATTCTTCACCTTTTGTTGCCTATTAGATCACTCTGGATCTATACTCTTGGTCTGACTTTGAGCCATTATCATTGTCATATTTTCCATTATTTGTTGTGTAAGCTCCCTTTGAGTTCTATCTTTGTCTGGGTTTTCTACACCAACAGGAGAGAGAAATGCTAGATCTGAAGTGCTGAGGACTTCCAAGAACCCATCCCATTGAGGAGAATTGGAAACATCTTCTTGTTTTCCTCCCAGGTGCCTTTAATACAAGAAATTCTTTCAAAAATTGTTCTTGTCTTGACTATTGGATATATGGAGAAAAACCTTCTTTTTACTGCTTAATGTCTTTCTATGCATAGATCTAGTTTTTTTCAGCTCTTGTCTTGATCAAATAACTGTAGATCTGAAGATATTGGCAGCCATACTTGATGTTAGGGCTATTAGTTATGCATAGATAAAGTGGTCTTTTTTCGTACACTTCGACAAAGGATTCATACTAACAATCGGCACCCATGGGGTCGGTGCCAATGGCAACGAACCCAGGTTCACCACCACCTTCCCCACTGGTAGTCAGTTCTACGACTATAATCGGTAGCGTCAGTAGCTAGCTTATACCTGGTCCCAACACCACGGTCACCACAAATATTAGTATACCTCTGAGTCCTTCGGGATCTATTCCTACGGTGACTATATCGGGACCCACGGTTCCCTCTCCTATGAGTGGGGCTACTTCAGTTCCTTTTAGCAACCCTTTTGGTTGGAACCCTTTGCTGAGTTCAAACCCATTGGCCACCATACCAGGGGGCAATGTCACCAACACACAGACGATGGGGGGAACTTTGGTACCCCTACAATCATTAGGACAAATAGGACAGTCTATTTTAAACATTGTTCCTTTTAGTGGGCAAAATCGCGGTGCGGGATCTATGCCGTTGCTTAACTATGCAAATAGCAGCATGCCTCTGACTAGCTCTATTGCATCCATATGGGCAAACCAACCCGAAAATACATTCGGACAAGGGGAGAACTTTTACATTGGGGGAAGCCAACCATTCGCCCCATAGTACATTATACCCTACGGACAACAACCATATATCCATACACCCCCACCCACATGGAACTTTTATCAACAAAGTCCTACGTATCCTATTGGTAACACGTTGATGGGCGGGCCCTATGGTCCAAATAGTCAGCCAATACTTCCTTGGCTAGATCTGAGGGAAAACACGCAATCACCATTTTTGGTAGCTCTAAACATCCCCGACATCTACAAATTAACCAATGATACCATCAATCACAACCCACTCTAGCCTCTTGTACTGCACAAGATTCTGTCTAACATCCCTAAATTCGACTGGAAACAAAGGGATGATCCGGATATGCACGTCACCACCTTTTATCTATGGTCTGTTTCTAACTCCATGGTGGATGATAGTATCCGGCTTCGACTTTTCCCCCGCACCCTCACAGGAAATGCTGCCAAATGGTACATTGAATTACCACGTCGAGTCGTCAACACTTTTGGCACCTTAGCTATGGAATTTCTGAATAATTTCCAAATACCTATTATATACGAAACTAGCACGGAACTCTTAACCTCGTTGTGCCAAGACACCGCCACCCACATCTCCAATCACATTCATGAATGGAGACATAGGAGGAGGTTAGTAAAAGCGCCAATACCGAATCATCTCTTATCTAATTGGTTTTGTAAGTTACTCTTACCAAACCTAGCTAAAAAAATTTTCCTATCCAGTGCGGTCACAGAAGATCAATCCATTCATCATGCACAACATTTAGATTTGATCTATTCGCAATCTAGTACGTTATATGATGTACTCGCCTACACCCCTGGTAATCCGAATCCTCCCGCTACTGAGAATCCTGGAGCGCATGCCGACGGTCTCGTCAGTGCCATCTCTAGCATAGCCATAAAACAACCTAGTGGGAAAACCTCCCAGCCATCTTCAGCTGCCACTGCCCCTAACCAATCAAATACTCTTCCTACTGCTGAGGTAAATTCTATACAAATTTCACAACAACCTAGTGGAAAAAACAAGATGAACAAGAAAAGGAAATCTTCTTCGGAAGAGCAGTCGAATCATCAAAATAATCCCAATCATAAAAATGTTGCTAAAAACGACAAAGGGAAAGAGAAATCCATGAAATTTCCTTGCACATTCTGTGCGGAGGACCACTTAACATACAATTTTCCTTGGCTACAAGAATGCATAGATTTTATCACAAACAAGGACTCTGAGAGGACACCTAATGTCCTTCATAATCCCTTCCGTAATCCACAATAGCAAAAAGAACACATGATTTCAAATTCACCACAACCCCCGCAGAGGGGAAATGGTGGTACACATCCTTTCGATGAAGGATCGTCCGCCATTTATGTTGTAGAAAGTGTTGAACTCCAAACATGAGCCAAAATTTATGGAAATCCTATCATTGATACTCAGGAGCCTAGTACCAGTTCAAACCCACCGCTGCCCAACGATTTGTATATCAAACGCCTGCTGCTGACCCCGCAATTCATCCCCTAAAAGGGACACTTTGACGCAAGACTCATAACACCTCTGCACGTGCCGCCCAAAACTACAATATTGTAGAATATTTTGCATAAGCACCATTAGCTGTGTATGCTCTCGAAATATTGCAAACTTTCCCAGCACAAAGGAAATCCTTGCTTTCGAAAATTAATGGGATTGACCCCCAGGATTCTATGCTAGCTGTCTTTGACATGGAGAAATCTAAACCTCACCTCTCACACCAACTTGCATTCTAGGTGCAAGTTGTATCGAAAGGGAGACCAATCCATCATACTGTCATAGATGAAGGTGCTTTGACCTGCATTATGTCAACTACTTGCTGGCTCGCTTTGGGTTCTCCCACTTTGTCTCTGCCATCGAACTCCCTTAAAGATTTCGATGGCCACACTTTCCTCCCAAAAGGTTACGTTGCTAGCTTTCCCATTTCCCTTAGTGGGAAAAAAATAATGGTGGACATAGAAGTCATAGATCTTCATCTCGACTATAATCTATTGTTGGGTTGCAGTTGGTCATATGCCATGATTGCCATTGTTTCTTTGGTTTTCCGTCTCATCCTCTTTCCATTGCATCGGAAAATAGTCACAGTGGATTAGTTATCCATATATCCCTACACCCCCACCCACAGGGAACTTTTATCAACAAAGTCCTACGTATCCTATTGGCAACACGTTGATGGGTGGACCCTATGGTCCGAATAGTCAGCTAATGCTTCCTTGTCTAGATTCGAGGGCGAACATGCAATTTCCATTTTTGGTAACTCTAGACATCCCCGACATCTACAAATTGACCAATGATACCATCAATCACAACCCACTTTAGCCTCCTGTATCGCACAAGATTTCGTCTAACATCCCTAAATTCGACAGGAAACAAGGGGACGATCCAGCTATGCACGTCACCACCTTTCATCTATGGTTTGTTTCTAACTCCATGGTGGATGATAGTATCCGGCTTCGAATTTTCCCCCGCACCCTCACAGGAAATGCTACCAAATGGTACATTTAATTACCGCGTGGAGCCGTCAACACTTTTTGCGCCTTAGCTACGAAATTTCTTAAGAATTTCCAACTACTTATTAGATACGAAACTAGCACGGAACTCTTAACCTCGTTGTGCCAAGACACTGCCACTCACATCTCTGATCACATTCATGAATGGAGACGTAGGAGGAGGTTATTCAAAGTTTCAATCTCGGCTCATCTCTTATCTAATTGGTTTTGTAAGTCACTCTTATAAAACCTAGCTAAAGAAATTTGCATGTCCAGTGCGGTCATGAAAGATCAATCCATTCGTCATGCACAAAATTTAGACTTGATCTATTCACAATCTAGCACGCTAGATGATGTACTCCCCTACACCCCTGGTAATCCGAATCCTCCCACTACTCAGAAACCTGGAGTGTAAGCCGACGGTCTCGTCGGTGCCATCTCTGGCATAGCCATAAAAGAAATTAGTGGGAAAACCTCCTGTTGTGTCTCAATCTAGTCTCCTAAACTGAGTTCATTTAATTGTCAACCAGGATTTGTAAACTGCTGAAGTGAAATGTACCATATGTACCTAGGTGCTTGTTTCCTAGTGCGTTGTGTGTAGTATTTTGTGATGTTTTGGTCTGTTATGTTGATTTATGATGTTTTTGGTATTTTGAAGTTTTGTGTTTACAATGAAAGTGCCTAGGAAACTAATGAAAAGAAATTGGTGGTCAAAAACACAGTTGAGCCTAATGTATGGAATGGCAAATGTAATCAAAAGTACTGAAGCAACATTTAAACTATAACTGAATAGAAACAAGAGCTTGATGATGACTTCTTAAACAAATGACACAAACTAGACTTTGAGAAATGATCACTAAATATGCAAGTTTTCTAACTAGACAGTTAGACATTAATCATGATGCAAAATTCTATTCTAAGCTCATCTATTTCATGACTAATTCCTAGTTCTATTCTGCAATTTCAGTTGAAGGTCAGAGTCTATACTCCAAGAGTTATTGGTTTCTTTTCAGGGTAGTTCTGTTGAGGAAGAGCTCTGTTTATGGTGATGGATTTGCAGAGATATTTCAGACCTTG
The DNA here is from genome assembly GCA_034641835.2 of Pinus albicaulis. NCBI lineage: Eukaryota > Viridiplantae > Streptophyta > Pinopsida > Pinales > Pinaceae > Pinus > Pinus albicaulis. Next base: position 90,242 of record JAXQQM020082710.1, on the reverse strand, counting down.
AAATGATGTTATCTTTTGTTCCTAAGGTTATGGATCACTGGTGGTTTTTAGAACAAAAAGATATTTGTAAATAATGAAGGCTGTCTTATGAATCCTATCAACTAAAGTGATCTACTGTGCAAAGGGTGACAATGTGACTATGAGATGTAAGTGCAATGAATTGATTTAAACATGAGCTTAAGATGCTTCTAAACTAGAACAATGTTAAACCATAAGCCATCATAAAACTTTGAAACGAAGTAGCTGGACATGAATTAAATGCAAAATGAAACTCCAGAGCATTCTAATTATCATGCACTATTCTATGAAGTTACACAATCGGTTTGTTCATCATGAGTGATATTTTGGAAAAGTTCCTTCTTGTGGAAGAGGTAGAACAATTTTGACTGTGGACTTGTATGCAATTGAAAGCAAATGAACTGAAAGCAAATGAAACTAAGTTTTCACATCACAGTCATATCTTGAACTTCTTAAGGATGTCTTGGAAGGATTTCTTCTTGTGGAAGAGTGATTAGGACAAGTGCAACTGTGATAGTGAAGACTAAAAACTACAACTAATTCCTATGATACTATAGCTATTCATCATTCATTTTTATGATCTGTTGGAAGAATGTCTTCTTGTGAAAGAACTGGAATGAATATAACTACAGTATCTAGTTAAAACAAATACAACTCCTATCCTACAGTACCATAGTCGTTAAACATTCATCATTTTAATTTATTGGCAAAGTGTCTTCTTGTGGAAGAACTGGAACGAATATGACTACAGTAGCTAGTTAAAAACAAATACAAGTTTAACTCCTATCCTACAATACCATAGTCATTTAAACATTCATCATTTTGATATGTTGGAAGAGTGTCTTCTTATGGAAGAACTAGAATGAGTACGACTACAGTATATAAAACAAAACAACTACTAATTCAATATGCAGAACGTAAAGACAGCTAGGAAAAACTTATCTAGTTTACGCAAAAGAAATCCGTTCAAGGGGCAGGGGCCCTCTACCACTTGACGGCATTCAACTTCAAAATTAAATCACGCCTTCAAGATAATTTTTTCTGCTCCATTAACGATGCAATAGTTTGAACATAATGCTCTGTGTCTTCAAAGACGTAACATAGAGTTTTCACAAAATCTAGCAGCAAATCTAATACAAAATTTCTAACTAAGCTCTCGGCCTACTCAAGAGTTTATAAAGTAAATGCAAGTAACAATAATTACAATAATTTAGGAATGATGTCTTTCCTTATCCAAATCATTCTAGGAGTCCTTGAGGTGGTTGCGTGAAAGAGAAAAGACACCTGGACTGAGACAGTCCTAGTAGGAGTCTTCCTTCACAAATGTGTTCCCACGTGCATAACCGTACCCAGAATTCATTTCCTCTTCCATGACGAGAAACACACCATGTAGGCACGACGTGGATCATGCCCATATGCGTTTTTCCTCAAGAGGCCACCTGAAACATGCTCAAACATAAAGGTAGCTGCAGAATCGCCGGTTAGCTACAGAATGCCTGCATTCTGCAGCTAGTTCCGGTCAAAATGCTTAACAATGGAAACAATCACAAAATTCAACAAGTTAGTCATGTAAACCATTCTAGAAGTAATTTTAACTATTTTTATTGATCAATTGGGTTTAAAATAGAAAAGGACAAGGGAAAATGAGGTAAAATGAGGTGAAGGAAAGTACAAATTTGAGGCTCAACAGACCCCCACTGCTGTCTCTTTGCATGTCCTCATGCAAATTATCCTATGAATTCTGAGGCTTCTGCAAGGACATCTAATCCCCTTCTTCTCCTTTTTCTGAAAGCTAGAGGCCTTCTGGGTTTCCTGATCACAAGTTTGAACCTGAGGTTTGTGAGTGCCCTGATCAACTTTTTGTTCCTTGTCTTCATCTTCTCATTGCTCCTCTCCACTTTGTCTATATGCAGGGATAAGGTTGAGTTCATGTCAGTCTTGAGCTTGATTTGATCTTTGAGAATTTCATTCTCATTTTTGATGTGTCTATTCAACAATTCCAACTCATACCTATCCCTCCTCAATATATCAATTTCAGTTAGTGGAGGACTGGGGGTTCTCTCTTCTCTTTCTGAAGCTGTCCTCTCTAAAGTTTCCACATAATCATAGATTTCCTGTTGAGCAGGATCAATCTCAGGGGTGCCTTCATAAAAATCTTCATCATCATACTCTTCCATGGATGTTTCTTCATCTTCAATATTGATTACCCCCGTTTGTTTGATTGATGTTTTCTTCAGTTTTCCTTTTAATATGTGGCTTCTCCTAAGCTGAGAGGACCCCTCTCCTTTCTCTATAACAGATTCCTTGATTATCTTCTTTTCCTTTAGTTGGCTCTTGATTCAAGTCAACTTCTCCAAAATGACTTCCTCACTGCTTTCTTGAACTGGTTTGTCATTTTTACCTTTTGGAGTCCTCCATTTCCTACTTCTTTTTGTGGGCTGTGGTTCAGGTGATAGTTCTTTTGCTTCTTCAAAATGATTTCTTATTAAGAAATCATCCCATGTATCATTTGATTTAGATAGATGATGCTCAATTAAAATTTTGACTAACCCATGATGATACAGGGTTGTCTCCAAAAACTGAACTCTTCTCTGAACACAAGAAGCCATTTTTTTCAGACTTTGATACAAGAAATATGGTAGATTCAAATCTTCTCCTAGAAAATGCAACATTAGTCTAATATGGTAGACATAAAATGTCCCATATCTACCCTCACATGTAACAAACTTTTGTAAAAGAAGTAGTATGTTTCTCCATTTGCTTTTCAAGGCCGTACTGGGAATTCCTTTCTTGAACACACTAACATCCATATTTGGTGATTTTAAAATTTGTTTCCATGAGTCATTATGGAATTCCCTATTTTTAAACCATCTTTCCCCAGTTCTGGACAATCCTGTAGCCTCTGCTATAAAAACTTCAGTAATAGCAAACTTGACATCCCCTATCTCAACTTCAGTACATTGGAATGATCTGGCAAATGTTTTGGTTACTTCCTTATGGAAGCCATTAAATTTTTCCAAGAATTGAAGCCATCCTATTTGTTGTAACATCTCCTTGCATTGTGGGTAACCTTCTAAATATTTTGATCCCACAGGCTCAGTTCTTACGATGAAACCCATGATGTTTTTCAATATCAAATTAACACTCTACCCACAAAACAATGTCTTTTACTTTCGGACTAAAATGGCTTCAAGCTCTAAATGAAAATGGCTTCAATTTTGGAAGGACATACCTTTGATTTATAATAGCAACAATCTTCAAAATCTCTGGTTGGTATGCCTTTGTTTGATAATGAAGAATGCCTTCGAAACCTCGGACTGATGTACTTCTGTTGAACTTTGGAGAGATATGAAAGCAATTTCAATTTTCGAGCTAATATGTCTCTGATAGAAAGTGGTAGATGGTTTCAAGTTTCTTTTTGTGCAATACCTCCGTCTTTGGTAACAGAAGACTTCAAACTCAATCACTGAAAAACACTTCTGTTTCTAGTAACAACAGACTTCAAACTCAACCTCTGTCTCTGATAGCAAATGGTATGCTTCAAATTCAACACTACAACCTCTCTGTCTCGGGTAACAACAACTTCAAAACCAGTCACTACCACACCTCTGTCTTTGGTAATAACAGACTTCAAACTTCAATTACTACCACACCTCTGTCTTTGGTAGCAAAGTCTTCAATTTTAGCACCTCTGTCTTTGGTAGCAAAGTCTTCAATTTTAGCACCTCTGTCTTCTGGTAGCAACAGGCTTTAAACTCTACACGACCACAATTCTGTGTTGATAGTGAAAATGCTCCAAACTTCGTTCTCAGTGATATGCTCTCTGTTCATTGAGTTCTCACACCGTTATGCTTCCAATGTACCTCTTCTGTTCTGCCCCTGATGATAATAATGCTTCTGCCTTCGGAATGGAATACTGGCTACGGAATGACGTTATGGAAAATGGTCACGGCATAGAGTGGTGGAGTGAGGTGGAGGATTGCATTAATGATTTGAGGAGACGGCGGAGGATTTACGATGGCAGGAAAAATCTTCATCATTAAAGAACTTGGTTAAGAGTCATGGGAATTTCAAATGCTTTGGCCGTTTCACCGCTCAAATGCTATCGGATGGAAAATTTGAATCGGAAGATTTTAATACAAAGTTTATAGAGGGTTTGTTTGGTGTTTGATCAATAAAACAATTAAAACAACCTTTCGAATAATTCCACAACTAAACTATGCTAAATTTTTATGAATTTCCATCGTAATTTAAATTTGTTACCTCTGCCATTTATTTGATGTTTGTGTAGCCTTTGTCTTCTCTGCTCATCTTTGGAGGAATCTTTCACAGTTTTTCTTGATATTTTTGATTCATGAATTCACTGGATCACTTTGTTGTAATTCTGATGTCTGCTGGTTGATGCCTTCAGGGTTTATAGCTGCCAAAAAGACTGTCGGGCTGCAGAAAAGGTGATCAGCTGCAGAATGTCCACTGAGCTGCAGAATGTTCCTGTAGAACACTTCAAACATGAAAATGAAATGTTTCTGGAGGATGGGTGAAATGTTTATGAAAATGGATGAAAATGGATGATGGATTATGAAGTGGATAATGGAATAAGAATGGATTCAGTTCATGGAATGAAGGAACATAAGGGTTGTACTGCAATTCATGGCATATTTTTATTCACTTGCAGCAAGATATCAAATTCTATGTTTTGACATGAAAATGAAGTGAATGGAAGATGGAGTGAAATGAATGGGATGTGGAATGGAGTGAAATGTGAATGATGGATGAGATGAAGTATGGATGGATAGTGAATGAAGTGAGATGAAATGAATCATAAGTACTATGGCACTGAACTTATGATTTTTATAACAGCTGCTTAGAAACAAAAATGGGAAAAGTTAGAGTGTCAGAGAGACTCTGATTTTCACCCTATCTTTTCTGTATAAACATGCCAATCAGTGATTGGTTTTCATGTTTATACCTTTATTTTTATTTTTTTTTATTTTTTATTTTTTTCAAAAGAGAAATGCTTCAGAAAATTTAATCAAGTTGATGAAGAAGAGAGACTCTTCTTCATTAACTTCACATCATTGTCTCCTTGGAACTTCTTGACAAACTCTTCTCTTGAGAGTGGCTTGTGGTATAGCTTCAGTCTATGGCCATTCACAAGAAAAGTAACCTCCTCTTCATCTATAGTTCTGATTTTTACTGCCCCATTATCAAAAATTCGAACAATTTCATATGGCCCAAGCCAATGTGTCTGAAATTTCCCTTGAAAATCCTTGAATTTTTAATCAAACAAGAGAGCCCAATCACCCTCTTTAAATTTCTTCTCCTTGATGTACTTGTCATGCCATCTAGCCCTTTGCTGTTGGACTAGACTTGTTTTCTGAACTGCATCTTGTCTGATCTCATCCAATTCATTAATTTGCTCCAGTCTATGCTTTTGTGCCTCCGTTAGATCAAGTCCTAGCTGAACCGCCATCTTGAATGTTTGGATTTGGAACTCTATAGGAAACAAAACTTGCTTTCCATAAACAAGCTCATAAGGAGTATGGCCTGTTGTGTTTCTCCATGTAGTTCTATAGGCCCACAAGGCTTCAGGAAGCCTATCTACCCAATCTCTTCTATGTAGATGAACCGTCTTTGTTAGGATTCCTTCAATGACCTTATTAGTGGATTCCACTTGACCATTTGCTTGTGGATGATAAGGAGTAGATGTTCTATGTCTGATTTTGTACTTCTCCATCATTTGCTCCACTAGCCTTGATGTAAATTGAGCTCCTTGATCTGTAACAATCTCCCTTGGGACACCAAAACGAGTAAAAATATCCTCAAAAAGAAAAGTAACTGCAGATGATTCATTAGCAACAAGTAATGGTTTAGCTTCTACCCACTTAGTAACATAATCAGTGCAAACTAATATATATTTCTTTTGTCTTGATGGAGGACTAATAGGTCCTACAAAATCCAAAGCCCATTTTTCAAAGGTTCAATGTGTACCTGAGGTTGTAATGGCATCTCACCTGAAGGAGAAGGTTTCCCTACCCTTTGGCAACTGTCACACCTTTTTACATACTCCCTTGCATATTTAAACAAATATGGCCAATAATATCCTAAATTAAGGATCTTATAGGCTGTCCTCTTATCTGCAAAGTGTCCGCCACAAGGTTCATCATGACATGCCTTGAGAATCTCATGCATCTCATCTTCACGAACACACCTTCTAATGATCAAATCTGGACCTGTCTTGTACAACTCATTAGCAACCCATGAATATTTTGCACTATCATTAATGATTTTTCTTTTATCCCTTGCATTCATAATTGAAGGAAACTTTCCTGAAACTAAATAATTAGCAATATCAGCAAACCATGGAGTTTGAGTAGAAACTGCAAAAAGATATTCATCAAGAAATTGATCTTCAACCGGAGTGTCATCTTTGATATTTTGAATTCTAGACAGGAAGTCAGCCACAGTGTTTTGTTTTCCAGGCCTATCTAGAATAGTAATGTTGAATTTTTGCAATAATAACAACCATCTTATAACTCTACCATTAGTGATTGATTTATTCATTAAATATCTAATGGCAGAATGATCAGTGTGAATAAAAGTTTCATAGCCGGTTATATAGTGTCTAAATTTGTTAATGGCATGAACAACAGCTAAAAAATCTTTTTCAGTTACAGTATAGTTTAACTCTGCAGGAGTCAAATTTTTACTGATATAATAGATGGCATAGGGAATTAAATCTTTCTGTCCCAATACTGCTCCCAGAGCTGTATCGGAAGCATCTGTCGAGATATGAAAAGGTAACTTCCAGTTAGGTCCCCTTAATATAGGTGTTTCAGAAATTTTGGTTTTCAGGGTTTCAAAAGCTAACTGGCAATCAGAAGTCCACTTAAATTCACAATCTTTGGTGAGTAATTTGAAGAGAGGAGATGCTATTTTGGTGAAGTTTTCTATAAATCTCCGATAGTACCCCGTAAATCCTAGAAAACTTCTTACATCTCTTTGACAACTTGGAATGGATAGGTTAGAAATGACTTCAACTTTCGCCTCATCAACTCTAATCCCATCCCCTGAAATGTGGTGCCCTAAAACAATACCTTCAGTGAACATCATAAAACATTTTTCATGACTAAGTGAAAGGTTTGCTTCTTGACATCTTTTAAGACTTTTTCCAAGTTTTCTAAAGCCTCTTCAAATGTGTCCCCATAAACTGTGAAATCATCCATGTACACCTCTACACAGTCATGTATTAGATCAGAAAAAATTCCTAATACTGCCCTTTGGAATGTTGCAGGTGCATTGCACAATCCAAATGGCAATACTCGGTAGGCATAGGTACCCCAAGGACAAGTAAATGTGGTTCTATCTTGGTCTTCAAGTGCTACTTGGATTTGATTGTAACCACTAAATCCATCCAGGAATGAAAAGTACTTTTTACCTGCTAATGTATCTAATACTTGATATATGAAAGGTAAGGGAAAATGGTCTTTAAGAGTAGCTTTATTCAGTTCTCGGTAGTCAACACACACCCTCCATTTTCCATTTTTCTTAGGTACAATTACTAAAGGGGAAACCCACTGACTATCTGAAATAGGATAGATGAAGTTAACATTTAACAATTTTTGTAATTCTTCCTTGACAATTTCCTAAGATTTGGATTCATCCGTCTTTGAGGTTGTCTGATTGGTTTGCAATTTGCCTCTATATAGATGTGATGAGTACAAGTCTTGGGACTTATCCCTTTCATGTCAGTGTATTCCCATGCATATGCAGAAGAATGTCTCTGTAATACTTTGACTAGCTCTTCTTGATGAGATTTTTCCATGTTTTTGTTTATATTCAAGGTCTTGCCTGGAAAATTTTCACTTGTAGAACTGCCAAATTTGTCCATAGAATGAAGAGACATCTTTCTAGATGACAAGAACTCAATATTGGATTTCTCTTGAAATGATTCTTGTTTGTGCTCTGGAGAAGATTCAAAATTTTCTAGAGTATTCAGAATTTGATTATCTTCACTAATTTCTGAAATTGTGAAGAGTGGTTGCAAATATTCTTCATCCTCTATCCATTGCGTGTCATCTAGATCTGTAATTGTCCTAGCTGGAGGATATAAAGTGAATTTATTTGTTGAACTTCCATCAGAAATATACATATCACCGGACCTACAACTAATAAAAGCATCAGCTGTAGCCAACCAAGGTCTTCCTAGTATGACAAGATGGCCTCCTAGATTATTCTTGGGTGTCAGGATCATGAAATCCACAGGGTACTCCCAAGAGTCTAGGGACACTGGAATGTCTTCTATTACCCCATCTGGTCTGATCACAGATCTATCTGCTAGTTGTAATAGTGTGGGTGTAAAGAGAATATTAGGAAGTTTCAGCTTGTCCATGATTTGTCTACTCATGATATTTATTGCTGCTCCTAAGTCAATGAGTGTGTTTTGAATTTCAATTCCATTGATGTGAATTTTGACAACTGGATTTCCTGGGTCAAGGTACTTTGGAATAGTAGTCTTACCCATCATAATGTCTTCTATTTGTCCTACCAGTTGAATTTTCTTGGTTTCTCTTATTCTTTTCTTTGTTGTCTTCATACTCAACTCCTTTATTGTTTTGGCTAAAATTGGGATTTCTTTGATGGCTTGCAATAATGGAATTTTAATGCAAACATTTCTCAATTCATCCAAGAAATCATAATTAGGCACCATTATTTGTTTTTCTACACCTTTTTCAATTTGTAATCTTTCCGGAAAGGGAGGTATAGAAGTAGATGTGGATGGTTGCTCTAATACTGGAGTTGGGCTTATTAGATCTTTTTGTTTCAGTTTTTCAATGTTTTGGCCTTGAAAGGATGTTTCTTCCTCAAGACTTTTATTAACCCGTAGGGAGTCTTCCTCAGAATTATCGTGTTCTTGTATGATCACAGAAGGTTTCCTCTTCTCAAGTATCCTTCCAGACCTAAGTTGAACATCACTAAGGTCTAGAGGAGTAATTAAATAAGTTGGAAATTGTTGTCCTTCTATCATGTATGTATTCTGGGGGTTCTTATTATTGGGGTTTGGTATGGGCTGAGCTGGTAATTGATTGGATTTTTGAGGGAATGGTAATGGAAGTGGTTGATTTTTATGAGGTTGGTTCAGATGATGTTGTTGAGAATTTTGTTGAAAATTTTGATGAATATTTTGAGGAAAATTTTGTGGATATGGTGGATAGGATGGTGGATACTGATAATATGGAGAGTATCTTCCATAGGGACCTTGTGATCCTTGTGCCCAAGCTTGAGATTGATTTTTAAATTGGGGCCAAGGTTGCTGCCAAGAATTCCAAGGTGGAGGTTGATTATACATTTGATCATGAAATCCCTGTGTCTGAGATCCCTGCCAAGGTCTTCTAGATACAAAGTTAAGAGATTCTGTGGAATCTGTAGGAGTTTCTTCTTGAAAAACAGCCTTGAGACCAGGAAGAAAAGGACAATTCTTGGTCTCATGTTTCTCAGAACAAATAACACAGGTTTCTACAACTTTTACATCCAAAGGGCACTCTCTCAAGGCATGTTTCTTCCTACATTTGGGACAAAATATTGCCAAGGCATCAGATTCAGCCTTTTGCTTGTTTTGTATCTTGAGGGTGTCTATTTGTTCACTAAGACTCCCTAAGATGTCAGATTTTAAATCATCAAGCATATGTCCTATTTCTGATCTACTTACTGTCCCAGAAGCAGATTTACTTGCCCTTGCAAGAGCAGGATCTCTTGGACCTTTGGCAGTTTTAGATTTCCCTCTGGAAAGGTTGATACATAACTCGGATATTTCAGGTAATGTGAGTTGTGATATATCCCCTTTTCCCATCATGTTAAGGATATCCAACCATTCATCCCTAATGGTTTTCAACAAAAGAGCTTTTAAAGTGTCTTGATCTAAGTTTTCCATTTGTGCCCTTTTTATGTTGTATTTAAATCTTTCCAACAAATCTTCTAAGTTTTCATCTTCTTTTTGTAACATCTTGAACACTTCTTCCTTATGATTATCCGGCATACAATAATCCAAGTATCTCTCTAGAAATGCTTGTTTCATGTCTTCCCATGTCCTAATGGAACTACTGCTTAAGCTCATAAACCACTTCAATGATGCTCCTTTCAGAGTTGAAGGAAATAATTTCAATTTTTGGGCATCTTGGAGGTAGTCATAAGTCCTACACAGTACTTCAAATTCGAATAAGAAAGTTTCAGGATCCTCAGTTTTAAGTCCATAGAAGTTCGGAAGGACAGAAGGTGAAATATTTTTCATGGTTGTATTGGTTTCTCCATCAAGTATAGGGAACCCAAAAGAGCTTCCTATTCTACCTCTTCCTCCATCTGCACCTCTACCTCCTCTTCCTCCTTCTCCTCTACCTCTACCTCTACCTCCTCCAAATAATGTGTTTTCTCCATTAACAACTCCTCCTCCTTCTTCTGCCATGGTTGACTCTCCTGTGGAAGTAGAAAGGTTTGTATCCTCAACAAAAGTTTTTGGATCCTCTTCTATGGCAGGTTCAATGGATGAAGTGGAAGGTTTCTCTAATGGAATAGGCGACCTTAGATCTTCTAGAAGTCCAGGATCAGTAAAGGATGGAAGATGGGTTTGAGTTGAAGGTGTACTAGTTCTGGATCTAGATGAAACAAGTGGTGTTCTAGATGTCAAACTTCTGCCTCTGCTGCTTATAAATCTTCCCCTTGAATCTCTCTCCCTGCGCATAAAATTTTTTTTGGATGTTAAGAAACAAAGATTACCTAGTTTTCACTTCCCCGGCAACGGCGCCAAAATGTTGTGTCTCAATCTAGTCTCCTAAACTGAGTTCATTTAATTGTCAACCAGGATTTGTAAACTGCTGAAGTGAAATGTACCATATGTACCTACGTGCTTGTTTCCTAGTGCGTTGTGTGTATTATTTTGTGATGTTTTGGTCTTTTATGTTGATTTATGATGTTTTTGGTATTTTGAAGTTTTGTGTTTACAATGAAAGTGCCTAGGAAACTAATGAAAAGAAATTGGTGGTCAAAAACACAGTTGAGCCTAATGTATGGAATGGAAAATGTAATCAAAAGTAATGAAGCAACATTTAAACTATAACTGAATAGAAACAAGAGCTTGATGATGACTTCTTAAACAAATGACACAAACTAGACTTTGAGAAATGATCACTAAATATGCAAGTTTTCTAACTAGACAGTTAGACATTAATCATGATGCAACATTCTATTCTAAGCTCATCTATTTCATGACTAATTCCTAGTTCTATTCTACAATTTCAGTTGAAGGTCAGAGTCTATACTCCAAGAGTTATTGGTTTCTTTTCAGGGTAGTTCTGTTGAGGAAGAGCTCTGTTTATGGTGATGGATTTGCAGAGATATTTCAGACCTTGAAATGATGTTATCTTCTGTTCCTAAGGTTATCGATCACTGGTGGTTTTCAGAACAAAAAGATATTTGTAAATAATGAAGGTTGTCTTATGAATCCTATCAACTAAAGTGATCTACTGTGCAAAGGGTGACAATGTGACTATGAGATGTAAGTGCAATGAATTGATTTAAGCATGAGCTTAAGATGCTTCTAAACTAGAACAATGTTAAACCATAAGCCATCATCAAACTTTGAAACGAAGTAGCTGGACATGAATTAAATGCAAAATGAAACTCCGGAGCATTCTAATTATCATGCACTATTCTATGAAGTTACACACTCGGTTTGTTCATCATGAGTGATATTTTGGAAAAGTTCCTTCTTGTGGAAGAGGTAGAACAATTTTGACTGTGGACTTGTATGCAATTGAAAGCAAATGAACTGAAAGCAAATGAAACTAAGTTGTCACATCACAATCATATCTTGAACTTCTTAAGGATGTCTTGGAAGAATTTCTTCTTGTGGAAGAGTGATTAGGACAAGTGCAACTGTGATAGTGAAGACTAAAAACTACAACTAATTCCTACAATACTATAGCTATTCATCATTCGTTGTTATGATCTGTTGGAAGAATGTCTTCTTGTGAAAGAACTGGAATGAATATAACTACAGTATCTAGTTAAAAACAAATACAACTCCTATCCTACAGTACCATAGTCATTAAACATTCATCATTTTAATTTATTGGCAAAGTGTCTTCTTGTGGAAGAACTGGAACGAATATGACTACAGTAGCTAGTTAAAAACAAATACAAGTTTAACTCCTATCCTACAATACCATAGTCATTTAAACATTCATCATTTTTATCTGTTGGAAGAGTGTCTTCTTATGGAAGAACTAGAATGAGTACGACTACAGTATATAAAACAAAACAACTACTAATTCAATATGCAGAACGTAAAGACAGCTAGGAAAAACTTATCTAGTTTACGCAAAATAAATCCGTTCAAGGGGCAGGGGCCCTCTACCACTTGACGGCATTCAACTTCACAATTAAATCACGCCTTCAAGATAATTTTGTCTGCTCCATTAACGATGCAATAGTTTGAACATAATGCTCTGTGTCTTCAAAGACGTAACACAGAGTTTTCACAAAATCTAGCAGCAAATCTAATCACAGAATTTCCAATTAAGCTCTCGGCCTACTCAAGAGTTTATAAAGTAAATGCAAGTAACAATAATTACAATAATTTAGGAATGATGTCTTTCCTTATCCAAATCATTCTAGGAGTATTTGAGGTGGCTGCGTGAAGGAGAAAAGACACCTGGACTGAGACAGTCCTAGTAGGAGTCTTCCTTCACAAATGTGTTCCCACGTGCATAACCGTACCCAGAATTCATTTCCTCTTCCACGATGAGCAACACACCATGTAGGCACAACGTGGATCATGCCCATATGTGTTTTTCCTCAAGAGGCCACCTGGAACATACTCAAACATAAAGGTAGCTGCAGAATCGCCGGTTAGCTACGGAATGCCTGCATTCTGCAGCTAGTTCCCGTCAAAATGCTTAACAATGGCAACAATCACAAAATTCAACAAGTCAGTCATGTAAACCATTCTAGAAGTAATTTTAACTATTTTTATTGATCAATTGGGTTTAAAATAGAAAAGGACAAGGGAAAATGAGGTAAAATGAGGTGAAGGAAAGTTCAAATTTGAGGCTCAACACCTCCCAGCCATCTTCAGTTGCCACTGCCCCTAACTAATCGACTACTCTTCCTACCGCTGAGGAAACTTCTGTGCAAATTTCACAAAAACCTAGTGGCAAAAACAAGATGAACAAGAAAAAGACCTCTTCTTCGGAAGAGCAGTTGGATCATCAGAATAATCCCAATCAAAAAAATGCTACTAAAAACGACAAAGGGAATGAAAAACCCATGAAATTTCCTTACAGAATCTATACAGAGGACCACTTAACATAAAAATGTCCTTCGCTGCAGGAATGCACAAATTTTATCACAAACAAGGACTCTGGGAGGACACCTACCGTCCTTCATAATACCTTCCCTAATCCACAACAGCAACAACAACACATGATTGAAAATCCACCACAACCCCCGTAGAGGGGCAATGGTTGTATGCATCCTTCCGATGAAGGATCGTCCGCCATTTATGGTGTAGAAAGTGTTGAACTCCAAACGCGAGCCAAAATTTATGGAAATCCTATCATTGATACTTAGGAGCCTAGTACCAGTTCAAACCCACCTCCACCCAACGATTTTTATATCGATCGACCCGGTGCTGACCCTACAATATGTCCCCCAAAAGGGACACTTTGACGCAGGACTCATAACACCTCTTCACGTGCCCAAAACTACAATATTGTAGAAGATTTTTCACAAGCACCATTAGATATGTCTACTTTCAAAGTATTGCAAACTTTCCCAGCACAAAGGAAAGCCTTCCTTTCGTACATTAGTGGGATTGACCCCCAGGATTCTACGCTAGCTATCTTTGACATGGAGAAATATAAACCTCGCCTCTCACACCAACTTTCATTCCAGGTGCAAGTTGTGTCAAAAGGGAGACCAATCCATTGTAATGTCATAGACGAAGGTGCTTCAACCTGCATTATGTCAACTACTTGCTGGCTCGCTTTGGGTTCTCCCACTTCGTCTCCACCATCAAACTCCCTTAAAGCTTTCAATGGCCACACTTTCATCCCAAAAGGTTACCTTGCTTTATTTCCCATTTCTCTTAGTGGGAAAATGATAATGGTGGACATAGAAGTCGTAGATCGTCATCTCGACTATAATATATTGCTGGGTCGCAGTTGGTCATACGCCATGATTTCCATTGTTTCTTTGGTTTTCTGACTCATCCTCTTTCCATTTGATTGGAAAATAGTCACAGTGGATCAGTTATCATTTTGCACCCTTGATTATGCCATGTTACCAAGTAGCACTGTACCCCTAATAGGAGGCGTTCCTGACTCATACGTTAGTATTGGTACTGGTCTTCTGAAGGCATCTTCCCTGATGGGTTGGTTTCCTCTCTCGCCGCCTGAGGTTCCACATACGGTTGCAATGATATCTACCACTTTGGATAGCTCTATAGACCCATGGATCCCACCGGAACCTTCAGAAATTGATTCCTATGGATATCATATGCTACTCTCACTAGTCGATTTGGCTTATCAAGCCATCCAGATTACATCTGAACCCTCCACGACTATGGTTTCGACAAATGGTACAAACCTCCCGCCCATCACGGTTCTTTCTAAGGATATCCTCGATGAATTCCTAGTTACAGACGAAGCTATTCAAGAGATCATGTCTCTAGAAGAACGACCTTGGGGAGAGTTCCACCATCGTGCTTCGATGTTTGATTCGAACACGATAAATACTCAAATGCCATATTTAGACCCACCTGAGATAATATCCTCTATTTACATGATTTTTCGAACTATCGATTTGGAGGGGAACTTGGGAAACCTTTATAAAGCCTTGCTCATAGATATCTCAGTCAAAACGGGTATTGTAGAAAACATTCAGATTGGAGCAGATTGCAATCCTGAGGAAATTGCACACTTCACATCCATTTTTAAGGAATTTTGCAATGTGTTTTCTTGGTCTTATGACGAAATGCCCAGCATAGATCCATCTATCGTCGAACATGAAATCAAGGTTTATAACAATGCCAAATGTATTTGGCAGAGACTCCGACCTATCCACCCGCGCATGGCAACCACCATCAAGACTAAAGTCAAATAACTTCTGAATGCTAGTTCTATCTATCTCCTTCCTCTGACAGAATGGGTTTCCAATCCAGTCCCCATAGACAAAAAACAAGGCACCATTTGAGTTTGTGTTGATTATCGCAATTTGAATGCCACTTGTCCAAAAGACAATTATCCTACGCCGTTCATAGATTATATCCTTGATGTTCGCGCTGGATGTGATTCTTTCTCCTTTATGGATGGATTCTCGAGATATAACTAGATTGCGATTAAAAGCGATGGCCAACATAAAATTGCTTTCATCTGTCCTTGGGGCACATTTGCGTATTGTAAACTCCCATTCGATCTGAAGAATGCAGGAGAAAATTTTCAAAGGGCTATGGACTACGCCTTTCATTAAATTAGGCATATTGTACAGGATTACTTGGATGACCTTCCGGGTCATTCCAAGAAGAGATCCCATCACCTTACACATCTGAAACAAATCTTTGCTCAGTGTAGGTTCTACAATATACGTCTAAATCCACGTAAGTGCGTATTTTTTGGCGAGTCTGGATGCCTTCTAGGTTTTATTGTCTCCAAGAACGGGATCAGGGTTGATCCCGATAAGGTTAAGGGAATCGTTGAATTACCCGCACCTCAATCCATTTTGCAACTCCAACATTTGCAAGGGAAGGCAAAATTTCTACGTCATTTTATAGTAAAGTATGCCGAGATGATAAAAGGCTTTATGTGCTTATTAAATAAGGGAACACTATATTTGTGGGATGAACAAGCTCAACTGTCATTTGATGCCTTGAAATGAGCACTCATTTCGGCCCCACTTCTTAGTGCCCCCAATTATTCACGCAACTTTCTCCTCAACCTGGTAGCCTCACCATCCTCACTTGGCATGGTGCTAGTTCAAGTTCACAATGACGACAATGAACATGTGATATATTACTTATTAGAAGGTCTCATCGGACCTGAACTACGATATTCACATGTGGAGAAACTCTCTCTCACGGTGTTCTTTGCTGTCACCCGACACCGAAACTATATATTACTACGTCAGACTACCGTCATTGCTTTGGAGAATCCCATGTGACACATTTTGTCTCGCCAAATTATTGGAGGAAAATATTCCAAATGGATCATGATCCTCCAACAATTTGACTTGGTATTCACTGTGGCCAAAGCAAAGAGATCTCTAGTCTTCAGCGAATTACTATCGGACCTTCCTAGAATCGACCCAGGAGATGTAGCTCATGATCCATTTCCTGATAAATCCGTCTACTTGGTCGATTCTTCTGATCCTTGGTAATAGGTGTGGTGGAAAGCAACACCTCATGCTAAACGATACTTTATAACATCATGGTGTCGATACTATTCTTTGGCGTTATCTCACTTTTGATGAAGTAGAACGTGTTTTAAATGACTGTTATGCGAGGGTGTGTGGCAGTCATATTTCTGGCATAGCTATCGCCCAGAAAATCTTTTGTGCAGCCCATTATTGGCCCACTTTGTTTAAAGATTGCATCAACGTAGTCCAAAAGTGCCATCTGTGTCAAATTTTCACAAAGAAAATGCATGCTCACCCCGCCCCTCTCCACCTGGTTATCTCCATTGGTCCTTTCACTAAATGGGGAATAAAATTCATTACATACAACCCCACCTTGGTCAACGGACACAACTAAATTGTCTTAGCCATCAACTACTTTACGAAATGGGCTGAACCCATTCCCACTTTTAGGGCCGATGGAGAAACTGCCGCTCTGTTCCTATTCAATGAGGTTATCTTTCATTTCAGTGTACCCATTTCAATTATCATAGATCATGGGTCACATTTTCAAAACCATATGATGATGGAATTAACTTCCATGGTAGGATTTAGACAAGATCAGTCTTCGTCCTACTATCCGCAAGCGAATGGTCAAGTCAAAGTCGTAAATGGCGTCCTCAAAACCATGATTCATCAGTTAGTTAGCAATCATAAAACCAAATGGCATCGGAAGTTATATTTCACATTATGGGCATAATGTATGTCAGTCAAAACTACCACAAGCTTCACGCCATTTCAACTTGCATTTGGCCTGGAGGTAGTACTCCTAGTCGAGTGTGATATTCCATCACTCAAAATCATTGTTGAACTCCTAACCAGCACCACCGCCACAGAAGAGTGCTTGCTCTCGCTTGAGCACTTGGACGAGACTCATCGAGATGCGACCCTGGCACTCGAAGCCCACAAGCGTCGAGTCAAAGCTCAATATGACAAATCTGTCAAGCCTGATTCTTTCCAAGAAGGTGATCTCGTGCTACTCTACGATTAGAGACACGACCTCTTGGCGGCAGGAACAATTCAATCATTATGGCTTGTTCCTTACATAGTCACCAAATTCCTCTCAAAAGGAGCTTATGAACTTCAGGACTGTAATGGAATTCCACTCATGAAGCCCCACAACAGGCTCTATCTAAAGAAGTATTTTGCCTAGTTCTCCTCTAGGCATATGATTTTTAATTTTATGTATATGACTTTTTCCTTTGTTTTGATGTCTCTAGATATTTTTGGTTTTTGAGTTTTTCTCATACACACTCTTTTTCTTTTTTACACAGATGCCTTGATCATCCTTATTATACGTCGGATATGCAGACAATGCTAGTCATCACACTAGTCACATTGTTTCAACTGCTTGGGTCCTCTACACACCTGAGTTAGAACTCCTTGGTTCCAAGGGAATCTTCCTAGGCAATGCCACCAACAATGTTGTAGAATATATTTCGGTAATCCAACTCCTCATAGAGGCTGCATCTCGCGACATCTCCAATCTAGTGGTCAGGTTAGATTCCCAACTCATAGTTATGCATTTAAACAATCATTATCATGTTCGTCATCCTGTCTTGTTAAGTTATTTCTTAAGGTTACAACTTTTAAAAAGTCACTTTCAAGCCATTGTGTTTGAGCACATTCCTAGAGAATTTAATGCATTAGCTGATTCATTGGCAAATTATGTGTTAGATTGGCATTTGTCACACTTGTTATAGAAAGAGTCATACATGAGTATATATTTTTTACTATTAGAAAATACATAAACATTAAAAAACACATTAGATCGAAATCACCAAAATATGTGTATATATATATATATATTTCAAAAAATTGTCTTCGCTAAAGCCTTGCTATGACATTTACACATATATCTGCTCCTCCTACTGAGCCTGTTGCTCAAAATAGCAGACATATGCTTTGGCTATCCTCCTCAGAGGCACCAACTATCTCTTCGGCACACCCACTGTATGTCATTGTAGACAGACCGGGATCTCTCTCATGGGAAGAGGTGGCACACACACACTTAAACCCTTTAGGTTTCTAGTAAGCTCTTGCAAAATCTGTGTGTCATCAACCTCTTCGGCGGCTTCTACATCCTCCACTACTACACTAGCCCCAGTTGTTTTATTCCTCGCCTTGCATAGCAAGGGTTCCAACAGGACGGACAGGTGCCACATCTGTGTCAAGCAACAAAGTTTCATGTCGAAAAATATTTTCACCTATTAAACAAAACAATTGCATAAAAATTCAAAAGATACTAAAAAATACTTCAAAAACACTGCACTAAGCATTATCTTTCTTACCATCTAGACCCCACTGAGTGCCTAGGGGAAATACCAACTTTGGATCTCCTGTATAGTTCATCCCTACATAGGAATAATCTTCAATCATGATGATCTGGTCTTCAAGCCACTTGAAGAACCCCTCATCAAAACAGTGACTGATTGGACCCTCTCGAGTCTGTAGAATCAAAGCTACCCAACGAGCCTGCCTTGGCTCTCATGGGTCCAACACATTTGTGACCTTTCTTGGCCTCATGGTTGGGACCCGCTCTAGTATGAATGAGACTATTAGTGTACCGTACCCAAAATCTCTTTGGGTCCATGTCTTACACGCTATCAACTCTCCACGAACTCGACCGACAACCCCTTCAAACTAGTCAAATACCTGGGGTTGCATACAATCCAGTGCTTACAACACCTAGGCCTTGGTGGCCATGTGCTGACTCTTGGCACCATCCAAGAAAACTATCATCCACAACAGAGACCTCAGCGGCCTTGATTCCACTCGTGCGATAGGCACCCGGTTACTCACTACCAAAATATTTTTTATGCAGTGCATATGGATCAAATCAGCAGTGGTACAGGGATAGGCCCTGGATCCTGTCATATTAGGCCTTGGCACTCAGCATGACAGGCCAGTCAAAAAATAGATATCATCTTTCTCAATGGAGAGTTCATTACCCTGATGTGAAAGACATGTTGGCAGTCATCCCACTGCTGGATTACCCACCTCAGAAGGTCCTCATGTCCCCTCATTAGCTATAGACAAGAATACTTTAGCAATCCCCATCTACAGAGAACTAGGAGAGTAGTTGCATCAGTCACCATTTCATGTTTTTCCCACTCATGCTCCCTTTCATGCCAAATACTCATGCTAAACAGCTTTATACCTGCACAAGAAACCATTTTACTGGATTAGTTTTTGTTTGGAACATTTTAGAGTGGTAAAAAATGAGTTTCTAAAATGTCTTTTCTAGCTAACGCGAGCTATAGTGCCCAATAGTGTGTGCTAACATGTTTTTTCTTCACGGGAAGAGCATTTAACATGGGCACAACACTGATCACCTATGTTAGCCGCTTAAATTTTTTAGGGCTTACTAAAACTAACAATTTTAACCAGAAAAAATACCTAAAAACATAATGAAATGATAGAGAAAGGTTCAAGTTGTTACCTGGATCTCGTGGAATGAAAAATCGTCGCTCGGATCGTCCAAAATCAACAGCCTAAGTTTCACCACTTTTTTCTCCAGGGCGCTATCACAATGCTAAACAGAGTGAAAATGAAGGTCTATGGCCTTCTTATAGCCATTCTGGAGGTCAGACTCACTCCACTAGTCTGATACAAAGAGGTAAATTCATGCTATATTTCGTCGCGACTATTGGTTTTTATATATGTTACCGATGCTTTGATGGGTTTTAAATGTTTATCTACAGATCTGACCATGTTCCACTTCGTTTTGAGCTTTCTTTTTATGGAATTTTTCTAGCTTGTAAAACTGAAAAAACCCCGAGTTGCCTTTGTCAGGCTCGTTAAACTACTACGACAGAGACATATGAGCCATTATTTTCATCTTTTTCAAATATCTTTAAACAGAATAAGTAACCGAGTTTTTTTTTTGCGTGACGCATTAAAATTTCATGGAAAACATCGAGTTTTTCCTTGTTGGATTCGTCCAAATTTCACAAAGAACATTGAGTGTACTCCATCTCCTCATACTCATAACAAACTAAGGTAGATGTCCATCGAACATAGCTTCCTCACTGTTCTGGATTCAATGGAATAACTCACGAAAAATGAACTATTTCACGCTTAGTATTCTCCCTTCTTCGTGCCTAGTTATCAAACATGACAAAGATACCCCCTAGAATTGTCTTTTTATGGTGTTTTTCAGACTCTCTAAATATGAAAAAACCATCGATTTTACCCATCTAGATGCATTAAACTTAATCAGACATGGAAAAAATTTGGACAACATGGATACTTCTTCTGTTACATTTTCTAAAGTTTGATTTGGCAGCACAAAATCTTGAACATGGCACTTCCCAGAAAACTATTTCGCATTTAGCCAAACCCTACCATCTATGAGTTTAGCCTTCGTCTCCTAATGTTCCTGCATTTGTGAATTCTAACACTCTTTTGTGTTCAATAAGCCTAAGCTGCCTAGTACCCTGTTAGAGTGCCTTCTATTGTTCAAGAGGATCCCACTATCTACTACTCCTTGTATCAACCAAATTCATCATATGCCAGAACTTATTTGTCGTTAGTTATTCCCATTTGCTCTTGATTATTTCCATTAGTACAAAATCATCTTTTCCCATTTCGTGTCAACTGATGTAGGATGCCTCAGTGCCTACCCTTTGACAGATATCTTCCTATCGACTTCAACATCTTATCTAGTAAGTCGATCCAGATACACATCAGTACCTGGATACTTGTAGACATCAGTGGCAAGTCATCTTTTGTTTCATTTGGGGTTATCATTATTGGCTCTCGATCGAATGATTCTATGAGTGTTCAACATAAAATCCTTTTATTCACACTCACTAGATTGTACTGTGCATATTGGGGACCATCATCATTATCGGTGCTCGCCCTCACATCTATTAACATTTTTTGTTATTTACTGGTAATCAAATGATTTCTTTCATGTTTGACTATGACTCATTTATTCACATGTATGGGAATATGCATTTTAGTGAAGTGGCGACTGAGATCTTGGGTGGAGGGTTACACCATTACAGCTGTGTTTCCTCCCCCAAGTTGCGATATTGTTTTTTTGGAGACAGCTTTTTAGTTTGATCGTATTATGATAGAAACTTTCATGTTATACTTATGAGTGGAGATACTGTTCATATCTCTATTCTAGAGAAATCATGTTGATTAGCTACTGAGCATGGGAATTCCTAACTCAAGACAGATACTATATTTTCTGACATATGTTGTTGTTTCAGGTTTTCCTCAGTCCTCCAATTCCTCTTATTCTGCTACACTTGTTATAAAGTATTTCTGCCATCGTCTTTGTCTCTAACCTCACACTTTAGGGGGCATATGTTACTGGAAAAATTACCTCCTCATCAGCTCAGAGGAGAAGGTAACATGGAAGGAAGAAAATGACCTAGAAAAAACCCATTTCAACCAAGGTAACGAACCCCAGAAGTAGCTAGACTGCGTTATAACACACTTGATACATGTAAAGAGAGCATTAGTACCTAGGGTAATGCTCTGTCTTGCCCAAGGGGTAGAGTTATCCATGTATGAGTGTGAAAAGGGAAAAGATCTTGCAGAAACGTGATTGGCACTTCCAACTTTTTCTCATAAAGGACAAGTGCAAAATAGGAACTAAAAGGCATAAACCTTTTATTATGCCTTGCCAAATACAACTGGACTCCTAAGGAGGAAAAATCATAGAAGAACACGGAAACATCTTGATCTTTCCCTTTACAAACTGGTTGAATAGGTTGGCAATGTTGGCCCTCTCCATCTTCTATAAAATAGAGCTGTGGGCTCTTGGTCTAAGGTCGAAGGATTGAATATATGTAGAGCAAATTTTCATTGTTGTAGTGTGAGGTTTGAAGATCGGTGAATTTCATTGAGATCTTTCTGCCTTGAACATCATCACACTCGGAAATAGAGAAAGAAGGAGAGGAATTTGGAGACAGAGGAGGGCTTGGTGCAACCAACGGTTGTAATCCTCCTTTTTATAAATCAATAGAACTGTATCTGTTTTGTCCATTTGATGCATTAATGTCACAATTGTTTTTCAATCGTCTATTTAGCATGATATGAATGGCTTAGATATGTATTGTTCTTGTTTCTTATATGATAGTTTAATCGACAACAAACTATACTGTTGTAGAGATTAAACGGGTGCTTTGATTGATTGGACGATCTATATTTGGAGCCGGTGAAGAAGGATCTCTACTTCGCTACTCATTGTTCTCCATAGTATCTGTCATCAATAAAGACATAATCTCTCTGTCTTACTTTGTTGATTATAGACATTAGTGTGAACATGTTTGCATCTTCTTTGTGAACTTTACAACTAATTTGATTATCTGCCTAAAGCACCGAAAAGCCCTGAGAGGGATATTAAATAACCACCACCCAATAATATTACCCTATAGCAAGCAATGACACAAGAGAAATTTCAAAGAGAAGAAAAAGATGAAAATTGGTTATGGCATTTGACATTTGGACATCTCAACTTTGGAGGTCTGAATTTGTTGCATAGGAAAGGAATGATAAAGGGATTACGATTGATTGAAAAGCCAGACAACCGTTGTGAAGGCTACATCTTGGGAAAATAACACAGAGAAATATTTCCATCAGGAAAGAGCATAAGGCAAAAGGAACCCTTAGAAATAGTGAATTCAGATTTGTGTGGACCGATGCAAACACCATCATTAGCAGGAAGCCACTATATGCTGACCTTTATTGATGATTACATAAAGAAAACATGGGTTTATTTCTTGAAATTGAAGAGTGAAGTGTTTGAGATGTTCTGCCACTTTAAATATCTTGTTGAGAATCAAAGTGGGTAGCATATTAAATTCTTAAGAACATAAAGAGGAGGAGAATACATCTCCAAAGAATTTATGTGTTTTCAAAGAGAAAATGGGATACACAGGAAATTTACAGCAAGGTATAAACCAAACAAAATGGAGTTGCTGAAAGGAAAAATAGAACAATCATGGATATGGTAAGAAGCATGTTGAAGGCAAAACATTTTCCAAATGAATATTGGGTTGAAGTTATACATTGTGTAGCATATGTGTTGAATAGATGCCCAACAAAGAGTTTTATGAACAGAGTTCCGAAAGAAGCATGGAGTGGCATAAAATGGTTTGTCACCCACCTGAGAGTTTTTGGTTGTGTGGCTTATGCACACATTCCAGATTAGCTAAGGAATAAGTTCGACAGTAAGGGGGAGAAGTGCATATTTGTTGGATACAGTGAAGAATCCAAAACATACAGATTGTATAACCTATCCACCAAAATTTTTATGATAAGCATAGATGTACAATTTATTGAGGAAGAAGCTTGGGATGGAAGCATTGAGAAAATAGTGAATGTAAAATGTTGTTTGTCTCATGATGAAGATGGGGAAGAAATGGATGAAATGCATCCCTCATTAGCAACACCACCTCCACCAACACAAGGAAAACAAGTGACACCATAAGTAGGTATGAGGACACCCTTGAGAAGTGATGACAATGCTTCTCCAAGCACATCACAAGGAGCGGATTTAAGTGCTTCTACAAGCACAAGTTCAACAAGTGAAAGAGGAACTAAATTCAGAAGTATGAATGAAATTTATGAGCAAGAAGAAGGTATGAACTCTTTATTTTCATTATATTTTCATGTAGAGGATCCTATTCATTATGAATAAGCAGTAAAAGATAAGAAATGGATAGATGCTATGGATGAAGAGATAAATTCCATAGGGAAAAATAAAACATGGGAATTGGTTGATCTCCCAAAAGGCAAGGAATCAATTAGAGTGAAATGGGTTTATAAATCCAAAAGCAATGCTTAAGGTAAGATTGAGAGGCACAAGGCCAGACTTGTTGTCAAAGGCTACAAGCAGCAACAAGGAAGAGACTATGAGGAAAAATTTGCACTAGTTGCAAGAACGAAAACAATAAGAGCGGTGTTGTCCATAGCAGCACAACACGAGTGGAAATTTTACCAAATGGATGTGAAATCAACATTCCTAAATGGAGTATTTATGGAAGAGGTTTATGTTGAACAACCTCTGGGATATGAGAAAGAAGGTCGAGAGCACAAAGTATGCAGATTGAAGAAAGCTATGTATGGGTTGAAACAAGCACCAAGATCATGGTCCAATAGGATAGATGCCTATCTAGTAGAAAATGGGTTTGAGAAATATGAAGGAGAACCCACATTATACATCAAGGAGAAATATGTTCAGATGCTCATTGTTGTTTTATATGTTGATGATGTGATATTTATAGGTAATGATGCTTACCTTATTGAAAATTTTAAGATAGTCATGAAAGATGAATTTGAAATGACTGATATGGGATTGTTGAGATACTTCTTAGGAATAGAAGTAGAGAAAAATGAAAATAAATTTTTTATTTCTCAAGCAAAGTATGTTAAAGAATTTTTGGAAAGATTTAATATGCAGGATTGTAAGGCAGCAATTACTCCTACAGTGATGGGATTGAAATTAAGAAAGGAAGACAGCAACAAGGATTTTGATCCAAGTTTGTATCAGAGCATAGTTGGTAGCCTCATGTATTTGACTGTAACTAGGCTTGATATTATGCATGTTGTGAATTTAATTTCCAGATACATGGAAAGTCCAATGGAGGCACATTGGCAAGCAACAAAATTAATTTTGAGGTATGTGAAAGGAACAAAGAGGTATGGAATTTTATATTTCACTTCAGAAAATTTTGAATTGATTGGATATACTTACAGTGATTAGACTGGAAGTATAGATGACAGGAAGAGCACCTCTGGATATGTTTTCCATATGGGCTCAGGAGCCATTTCATGGGCTTCTAATAAATAGCCAATTGTGGCTTTATCAATAGCAAAGGTAGAGTATGTGGCAGCTACAGCAACAACATGTCAAGCAGTATGGATGAGGAGAATGTTAAGAAGTTTCTATCACGAACAGGTAAAAGTTACAATAGTTTATTGTGATAATAGCTCAGTTATAGCTTTATCCAAGAATTCAGTGTTTCATAAGAGAACAAAACACATTGATGCAAAGTATCACTACATCAGAGAATTAGTGAACAATGGAGAAATAGTTCTGAAGCATTGTAGAACAAAAGAGCAGTTTGTTGATATTTTAACAAAACCTTTGGGGAATATAAGTTTTAGCTATCTCAGAAAATGTCTGGGAATGGAAGAGAACAACAGTTGCAATTAAGGGGGAGTGTTGGAAATTAATTCGAATTGCGACTAAAACAGGAGGATGAAATTCATGTTTTGATTTGATCCCGAAGGACATCAATAGAAGAAGATTTTTTTTTTTTGGTTTGCGCCCCACTATGAAATAAATTCTGAGTTTGAAACCCAGTTTTTAAATCAAGAAATTCATTTTATTTTTATGTCCGTAGCCCTTTCTATACAATGGAATTTGAGGTTCAAACACCACGCAACCTCGCCTTAAATCCGTAGCATCCACTGCCATTAAAATCATCCACCAACAATGTTTGAACTCTCATGCCATTTCATTTGCTCGAATGCACCCAAGTCAACATTTGCGTGGAGCCCATCAATCCATGTCACCATTCCCATTAATCAATCAACAACATATCGCAAGGCCTGAAGCTTGCGTCACCACACCATTCAACCCATGCTATGAACTGGACCCCACTCCACCATCTCACCTCACATCTAGCTAATGAGGCTCTTTTCACACAACTCTGACGTCCAGTCATCCAACACAAGTTTCGATGTGACAAACTTATTAAAGCTTATGCATAAGGTTTTTTAAGTCTGCCAGCATTTCAAGTCTCAGCCAATAGTAGTCCGATCACACCATTTGATGCACAGTCAACCAGGAGCATAAATGGATGCGATAAAGTCATTGAACCGTTTGCATAAAGTGATTTGAAATCCGCAAAATACTTTTCATTAAGATTTTAGACCTTAGGTTTAATTTTTTTTTTAATGTTTTGAATATGTTACGACAAGTTTATTTCGTTAAGTTCAGACTTTGGGTTATATATATATATATATATATATATATATATATATATATATATATATATATTATAAACACTATATGTTTATAATATATATAAATATAGTGTGCAAATGAGTTATAGGTGTGTATTCCTGAAGGCAAAAGATAGTGAGCGACTTTGTGTTAGAAAAATCAGAGAGCAAAAAAAAGGAGTGGTGTTGTGTTGTTGTAGCAACCAAATCTATTTTTGCATCGTAATCCAGAACTGAAGTTTTGAGGAGGAATTTTTTTTGTAACAGGTCAAGATTTGAATAGAAATAGAGTTTTTACTCCATCTCTCACTGTGCATACAATTTCTATTTAAATCTATATGTTTAGTTGAGGAAATATGCATCCTCTGTGTGTTTGGAATATTCAGAAATTTCGACAAGATGATGAGCTTACCCAATATCGAAGGCTTTCGACAGGAGTTTTACTCGATTATTCAAAAGGGAAGTCCATTAATTTTTTTCTCAATTTATTTTTTGATGATGGCTTGCCTACTTGAATTGGCAACCGAGTTGTGTGTCACTGCATTCAATAATGGGGTACATATATTACACGAGTGGGAATGAGCGGGAACACCACATGAAGGTGTTTCTTGGCTTCATTTGCAAAGACTGAGGTGTAAGTGCAAGCTTACAGAACCTCAAGTCGTAGGTTGTCGAAAATTGAATGAGGTGAATGTGCATCAGACCGTGTGGTGTGTCGGCCTTGAGATTGGTGAATGAAGCTTTTATTTTGCCTCTTTCAGGTTTAGAATATATTGTTTTGTTTCACTAGCCAACTATATTTGATGGCTTTTTGGACTCAAGAAGTAAAAATAAAAATGTGATATTTGGGGCAAATTTTGCTCCATCTTAGTGGTATTTGTGCGGACAGTTCAAGATCGAGCAATATTTTTTTCTTTTGTTCGAAGTAGAAGTTGTTTTCTATGTGTAAATTTGTGACCGCTATGGAACTTGATATTTTTCTATTGGTCATGCATTTGTTGTTGTTGTGGTTGCAACAAGGGATGTTGTATATGTTCCTGGTGCTGAAATGGGGATTCATACATCTTATGCCGAGGAGGAAATGACTGAGCCGAGGGATGGTGGTGTGTCAAAATTTGTGGTGGATAGAGTTTTATTGAATTGGCACCAAAGAAGACTTTTATCAGTGAATTTAATGTGTTTATGTAGCTAGTGGAGTACACAAAATTTCAATTTTTTGTTTGAAAGCATGATTGTTTATACATGTTTGGGTGATGAAATAATTCAGAATAAAGTATTTTGGAATTAAAACGAATATACATATTGAGATTAGCTACCTCAATATGAAGTTATTTTATAGAATTGGCTACTCTAACAAATGACAGGTAAAGCGTGGAGTTCGAAGACTTAATTGATAAAGACAAAGATGCCCAAGATGTGAAAAATGATGAAACTAGGTAAAGGAGCAGTAAAAACTATTATGATGGAAAGCTAGGTTAAATTTTGTGTGAGTTTGTGGAATATACTCATGATTATGGTGTAATATGTGTCACATACATTTATTAGTAAGCAAATCTAGGATAATTTTTGTAGTGGTCTTTGTAAAGTATGTGCATGGTAACTCCAAAAGTTAGAGTGTGTAATGTAAGCATGATGAGGCATGTGTACCCCCATAAAGTTCGTGGTAATCTTAAAACCACTTTGTAATTGCAGGTTTGTGGTAAGGAGGAAACCACTTTGCTGTGTCGATTTGTGGTAAGCTAGAAAACAAATGTGAGAGTGAAGTGGATAGGGATTCCTTTAGGCATGGTTTAGGGTCAACCGAGAAAACCTTGGACCTAGTTGAGTTGGGTTTTTGGTGAGCCATGGTGGTTGAAGTGAGTTCCTTAGTGGCAAAATTGAGCCCTGGTGGTTGGAGAGCCTCATTGATAGTGCAGAGCCTTGGTGGCTAGATTCGAAAGCCTTAGTGGTTGAATCATGAGCCTTATTGGCAATGTGGAGCCTTGGTGGCTGGGTTGAGCCTTAGTGGTTGAGACCCCTTATTGGCATGGTTGAGGGTAATCTAATAAAAACCAAAAAATGGTTTTGGCTAATCTGATAAAATCCATGATGATGATGTTGGAGGGATATTTGCGGCTACATGTACGTGTATGCTGTTATAATGATTGACTAAACCATGTATGCAAAGGACATCCTAGTAGACTGGAGGTTGCAGCGGTTGGGCACCCATGCATTCTGGTAGATGGTTATTCCTTTATAGGAACGTCGAAATATGATTTTATCATGATTAGGCCGCACTTAGACTTTGTAGATTGATATCAAGACAAGTAGTCATTAAGGGGGTGACCTGGAAAATGTAATTCATACTTGTCTCAGTTGTGACTTGCTATGTAAGGAGTTTGTTCCTATTTTATAGGAGCTGGCTATATCTATATTTTTCTAGTTTTTTGTGTGGTTGAGAAATTCTCTCAACAAACTCATTGTGTGTCCAAGATAGTATCCCTATCTTGAGACAACACTTCTTATATATATGTAATATCATAATTCATCAATAGAATATAGCGTGGATGCTAAAAACTTAATTCATGGTATTATAATGAAATTTATTTTTATAGGGATGCGATTGAAATGAAGTGGGTGAAAAAGAAAAGAGAGAAATGTAATATTTCACTGTTATTGTAATAAAAAATCTCTAATCCTTTCCTACATGTTTTTCATTGAATGAGGTTTTCCTGCTATCTTTTATTAATGATTAGTATTATAGTTGCATCTTGTTATTCTTAATAGTGTAAGCTCATTAAAAAATCTCTAATCCTTTCCTACATGTTTTTCATTGAATGAGGTTTTCCTGCTATCTTTTATTAATGATTAGTATTATAGTTGCATCTTGTTATTCTTAATAGTGTAAGCTTGTTTTTCTTAGTTGTATAGAGACAATACAATAAGTGATATGGAGAATTTGAATGGGGTCAATTTCTGCATATATAAGTCATAAATGGAGCATATAGTGATTCTATATAATCAATATTTTCCAATTGAAGGACTAAAAAGGTACTCATCACCAATGAAAAATCAAGTTTGGATGTCATTGGACATGATGACCATTGCAAAAATTTCGCAGTGCCTAGCAAAGAGTGGCTACTTTAATGTAACAAGTGAGATGACATCATAAAGACTCTAGAAGAAGTTTCTATGGTTTGTATGAGAAAAATATCACATGAAATAAAGTATTCTTGACAAAGAAATGATGTAACCTAACCCATTAATTATACTCATGGCAACCCAATTAAACTATTCTAGATGTGACTCATTGATTGATCTTGAATTTCAAAAAGGCTTGACATATAGTACAGAACAATAGACTAATATTTATCTATGGCCTTGTCTAACTATTCTAAGTTTTAAAGTTTCTGACTAGAATGTTTTTGGAATTTTTGATAGAATCTATTTAAATTTTTTTTTGGTTAAATTGCGATCTTTTGTTGTTCAAAATTCTGTTTTTACTACTTTCACACCTTAGAAAATCCATGATACACTGAGATTCTGGAGAGTTTAAAACTCAAACGTATAATTCCAATAAACAGTTACCAAATTTTAGCAAAATTTAACCCGCACATACATAATAAAAATAAATAAATAAGAATAAAAAAAAACTGAATAACAACTAATAAAGTGAAGTAACTCGATAACGTCAACAAACATAATGCACTATGTTAGCTTTGCATTAAAACACAACATTTTCAAGTACAACTCGACGATGCTGGTTGGAGTATTGCACGTGAATGTAATATATGTATGGTGTGAGGAAACTATCTTTAAAAGCACCACTTCGGTTTTATGACAAGACAATGGAAAGACCAATACAACCTTTTGAAAATGGGATCACAAATTTCCTTTAAAGAGGAAAAAATGAAATTTCAAAGAAAGATAAGTGTTGTATCTTTTTCGATTTAGATTTTATATTTTAAAATAAATGTTTACATTTTTTTTATTTCTCTTTTTAATGTCCTTCAAATTTATAAATTTATTTGAAATATACATAAAAGAAAAAGTCTTTAAAAAAAATTGTAAATCTAGATTACAAATAATAATTCATAATTCGGAAATAAATTTCTTAAATAAATAAAATATCTCATCATACGAAACTCTCTTTACCATGGATCTAATACCATGATAAATTTATCAAAACCTACAAAGTTTTAAGTTTTCTTTGTATTTTTCAAACCTAATGGATTTTAGATTTACAAATTTATATTTTAAAATAAATCTTTAGAATTTTTTTTCTTTATTTTTCAAAAATGTTTTTCAAATTTATAAATTCATTTGAAATATACATAAAAAATAAATCTTTAAAAAAATTGTAAATCTAGATTACAAATAATAATTCAGAACTTGGAAAAATATTTCTTAAATAAATAAAATATCTCATCGTACCAAACTCACATTAACATCGATCTAATACCATGAAAAATTTAGCAAAAAATTCTTTGACATGTAATTTTACTAATAAAAAGAGAAACATTGCATAAGAGGCTAGATACATAACATATAAGTAACCTCCCCAACCTTATCTCAACATATCATGTGTCATTAATCAAGATTAATCAACATTTCAAGGATGAAAAAAACTATCGATATACTAGAAAATACAATTTTTAAAATTGACTTTATTATTCTACAAAAATATTTTTTAAAATAACTATATTAATCCAGGAAAAATACTTAATTAAATAAATTTTACGATTATGAGGTTAATAATACTTCACAATACATTTCATTATATTACTTCTATTGTTTAATATAGTACTATCTATCTTCATATGAACAAATATTTAGAAAAAAATTATTTTATTTATTTTTCAAAAGTAATTTTTAAATTTATTTCAAATATGCATAACAAAATCTTAAAACAAATTTGTAAATCTAGATCACAAATAATAATTAAGAGCTTCCAAAACATTATCTTGAATCAATAAAATACATATCTAATGAAAATTTATTTGTTGATAAAAAAACAGGTTAAAGCATTGTGGTCTTCTTCATCATTGATTCAGCATGTCTTTTTTCTAACAATAATATTCTCATCATGCCAAACTCACTTTATAATGGATTTAATACGAAGATAAATTTATGAGAAATGTATTATATGTAATTTTACTAATAAAAAAACATTATTTAAAATAGTTAGAGACATAACATATATATGTAACCTCCTCCAACCTTATCTCAACATATCGTGTTGCATTATTCAACATTTCGAGGACAACAATGCTATCTTTTTGAAGAATATACCTTTTATAATTAATTTTATTATTTTAAAAAATAATATTTTAAAATAATTTTATTGATCTAGGAAAATTATATAACTAAATATACTTTAAGATTATGAAGTTAATAATACTTTACATTTATAGCACTATCTAACCTCCTATGAATTAGTAAAGCAACCTTTTTAAGTAAGCTTTCTTTCAATTATTTTCTAACATTATCTATTTTGAGTACCTTCCGAGATAACCTATACTATCCTCTCTCTAAGTGTACTTTAAAAATATAAAATAGAAAAAATAAATTTTTTTTTTTTTCGTTTGAGTTTCCTTAATTATAATCTGTTTTTAAAAACTTTCTTCTTATCTTTTAGATGTATCAATTGATTAAGTTAATCATTAGGGTTTCTAAAATTTAAAGGGTGAAAAAATATTTAAAAAAATATGTTTTAAGAAATTAAAAGATTCCACATTGGTGTGGTGAAATCCATTTAAATGAAGATAGAAGCACATGGGACTATTTTAATCTTTTTAGTAATATTGACTCGAATAATCAATTGATTAGTTTATATCAAAAAAATATTAATTTAAATTTACTCTTTCAAATTAAAATTTAGAATTTGGAAGAAAATTTTTATTCTTAATTTTTTATATGGAATAATTTATAAGAGCATTAAATTATGGTTATACTAGCACAATTACATTTATCAATGTGGTTGATATAAGCAGATAAGCTTATATGAAATACATACAACCACATATACAATCGATAGACTCATATCAACCACAATAATAACTATTAAGTACATCTTGTTAAATACTAACTATTTCTAATTATTTATAGTTGTATAAATAATAAAAATAATCATGTTGTAGCTTTATATATTTACGCCTAAGGGGTCACTATTTGAAATCAACTTGCATCACTATTTGAAAACAACTCCCCTAGTTTCCACTGTGTCCATGTTTAAACTGTTGGATCAAATGTTAGATGATATTTTTTAGGCCATTTGGTCAAATAAATATTTTTACATATGTTTTTTATAATGTTAGTTTTTTTCTTTTTAATAATTTAGATTGAATTTAGGTTTGGTGACTTTTAAGTTAAGATGTTGTTAGTAAATAATTGTTAGATTTTAACCTCAATTTTTTAAATACACAAAATTTAAAATAAAAGTAAATTAAATAAAAATATTGACATAATGTAATGAACATTTTAACCTACTCAAAATACAATAAAAAAATTAAAATAATAAAATAAAATAATCATAAACTATAAATACAGCTCATGGTATTGACCCATGGTACTCATGAACAATGTAGTTTCTTTATAGAGGAAAATAAGATGGCCTAAATTAATCTTAATTATCATCTAAACTAATTATTTTTATTAGTCATTATTTGAAAACAACACCGCTAGTTGCCATTGTGTCCATGTTTGAGCCAATGGATCAAATGTTAGACGATTGAAATGTTTTAGGCCATTAGATCAAGTAAATATTTTTAGAACTATTTATATCAATGCCAAGGATGCAGAAGAAAGGAGACATGGTGAAGAGCTTCCAACCTTACAACAAGCCCTAAAAAGGCATAACTTTCAAAATAACTCTTCATATATTTAAATATTACAATTTTTTTTTTCTACTATGCTCTCCAACAAAGTATGACAGAAATGTTGTAATGTCATGTTTAACATTTTGACTATGTCAAATTACAGAAAACAAAAAATAAAAGTAAATTAAATAAAAAGATTGACATAATGTAATGAACATTTTAACTAGGTCAAAATACAATAAAAAATAAAAATAATAAAATAAAAAATATAGCCCATGGTATTAACCCATGGTATTCAAGTGGAATATATTTTCTTTATAGGGGGAACTAAGATGGCCTAAATCAATCTTAACTCTAGATCTAAACTAATTATTTAATAAAATTATTTTTAAATGTTTATAACCATTATTCTTTTAAAATTGTACATAATAAAATGTATACAATTTTTCATACATCCAAATATACATAATTTTTCTTGCTCTGTATTATTTTTGTGACAAGTATTTATTACTCCAAAAATACATGGTTTTTTTTTATATTAATTCTCATTTCTTAAATAACACTAAATTTACCTTTAAAGGGGTCGGTAACCATTTTCAAGGGCTCCAAGAAATAGCAAAAACAATGTAACGGTAATGTTGGCCGTTGAATTAGTGCAACACTGATCTAGGAAGAGAGATTGGAGGTAGCAGCAGACATCCGAGCATTAAGGACAGCATGGTGGTGGCCTCATGACGGGGGCCAACTCCCTCCTATAGAAATATAACGGTGGGAGAGCAGAGCAGCAGATCAAAAAAAGTGTAAGGAAGGGGAAGTCAGAAAGGAGGACCAATATTAGGTGCAGAATGGCAAGCAAAAATCAGGGGACAATGCCTACCTCGGGCATTGAAGAAGCCCAGATTTGTCATTCCGACAAACAAATTTTTTGAATATAGAGGTTATATAAAAGATCATGCACTGATATGTAAATTTATTGGTATCTGGCCAACTAAAAGGGACTTATTGAAGTGGATTCGGGCAAAATGGTAGCCAAAAGGACATCTGGATCTAAAATTTGGGCCAAGAGGATTTTTTACAGATATCTTTACAAATTTATTGCATAAAGAACGAATATTTGAAGGAGGACCATATTTATATAATAATTCATGTCTCTTTCATAGACAATGTGAAGAATGTTATAACCCCGATGAAGAACAATTTTTGGCTGCACAGGTTTGGGTAAGATTGTTCACTTTACCCATGAACTTCTGGGATCCAGATATTTTAGAAGGAATAGGGAATTCTTTAGGAAGCTTTGTGAAAATTGCAGAGACAACTTGTTGTGAAAGATATACATCCTTTGCTCCTATCTGCGTTAATATGAATATTTCTAAACCACTCCCACAATCAATAGAACTTGAATATGAAGGAAAGATATGGCGGAAAACCCTTGATTATGAGAATATTCCATTTTGCTGTTGATGGTGCCATGAATATGGTGATCTGTATAAAATTTTCCCTCACAATATTTCAGAAAAAAAAACATGATAGGTTCCAACAAGTAAATATGCAGGCCAAGAAAAAGATGACGGCTTTGTAACCGTCAGTAATAAGAAGAAAAATAATAGGCAACAGGTGAATTGGTCTAGCGTCCAAAAGCAAAGGTCTACCCAAAATCGATATGAGATTTTGTAGGAAGAAGGGGAAAGATCGAAAAAAAAGGAAGAAACACCCATCCTCAGTTAGGAAGTGGTGCAACAGAAAAACATGGTAGTAAAGAGAAAAGCACCTCAAGACCAATCAGAAATAGAGGAGGTAACAGGAGAGGAACAAACAGTAATGGATATAGAACCGCAGAAAGAAGACTTAAGTGTGGAGTAACAAGTATTGAAATGTCTATTATATGAATGCAGAAACTTGGATGATATATTTATTCTAGAAGATAAAAAGACATTATAAAAAGAAACTTTCGAGCTCTATCTGACTGCATAGGCAAAAAACCAAGTACTCTAGAATCTAATTGCAATAAAACACCAATTCCTCAAAAAAAACAAGAAAGAAAAAATGAAGAAGAAATTTTCATGATTCAATCCAATTAGTGGGAAAAATATTAGTAAATACAGGGAAGATAATACCGTTAACAATGGTATTTCAACAAAATCTAAAAGTTTCCCAATGAAAATACTCTCTTGGAATATAAGAGGCCTAAAAGGTCAAGGAAAACAAAGATATTTAAAGGAAAAATTAAGAGTTGAGAAACTGCAAATAATTTTAATTCAATAAACAAAGGTCTCCACAGAAAAAATATAATCAATATTACAGTCCCTTAAACCACATTATGAAGTCATTGCTATAGATGCTAGAGGTACAACAGGAGGTATAGCAGTCATATGGAATCTTATCGAAGTAGTAGCAGATGAATGGATAGGATTATCTTGTAGCCTAACTGGATGGTTTAGACATGTGGGAACAAAGGAGAACCTAATGATATCAGTATTTTATGGACCTCATATCCAAGGAGAGAGAGACAATTTCTTAAATAGCATCAAAACTCTAAGATCTGTGCACAAAGACAAATATTGGCTACTAGGTGGAGATTTTAATATGATATTGAATCTCACAGAAAAGAAAGGGGGTCTACGAAGAGAGGAACCAGAGATGGAGTATTTTAGGGATCTTTTAATGGACCTTAAACTTGTAGACATACTAACAGTAAATGTAGTTTTTACATGGAACAATAGAAGTGGGGAAACTCATTGGATAACATCTAGACTAGACAGATTTCTAGTTTCAGAGGAACTAGTAAGCTTAGATATTTACTATGAAGTAGCAATATTACCATCTTTAGGATCTGACCATTGGCCTATTTGATTGGAAATTAACATTAAAAAAGGCCCAAAGAATAGGCCATTTAGATTTGAACAATTTTGGTTTAAGGATTTGACTTTTCTGGAAAAAATTAAACAATGGTGGAAATCTACAGATATACAGGGAAGAAACAGAACACATACTTTTCAGATGCACCTGAAACACTTTAAAATAAAAATAAAAATTTGGAAAAAAGCAGAATTTGGAAATATTCACTCAACAATGCACCACCTACAAGAAAGAATGAGACAAAACCAACAGAAAACGATTTTATACGGATGCACGGAGGAACTTTCCATAGAATAAGGAAATATACTCAGTGAATTAGAGGAGTGGAGAAAATAGGAAGAAATATTATGGAAGCCAAAGTCACGAGTGCAATGGTTAAAATAATGAGAGAAAAATACAAGCTTTTTCCATAAATCGTTGATACAAAGAAGGAAACATAATAGGATTTTGTGATTGAAAGAAAAAAATGGTAATCGAATTTACCAACATAATGAAATGGAAGAACTACTAGTAAGGCACTTCAAGGACATGGTCACTGAACCTAATCTTAATAGAGAAGCAAATATTTGGAGAATCACTACTCATATTCCGTCTAAGGTTAGCAGGGAACAAAAATTAGCTCTAATGCGAGAAATTACCATGGAGGAGGTGGAAGAGGTAGTAAAAAACCTCCCAAAAAATAAGGCGTTGAGACAAGATGGGTTTACAACATAATTTTATCAAGAAACTTGGCCCTTCATGAGGAAGGAGATTTGGGAGATGGTAGAAGAATCTAGGCGAACAAGGAATGCGTATCCAGCATTGAATTCAACACTTATCACATTAATTCCTAAGCAAGCTTATACAGACACTCCAGCAGGATTCCATCCTATAGCTTTATGTAATGTTATTTATAAGATCCTTTCAACGATAATGGTAAACCAGTTAAAACCAATTATCCTCAACATTATCTCACCTGAACAAACTAGATTTGTAAAGGGAAGGCAGATTTTGGATGGGATAGTGACAGTACAATAAGCAATGCATTCTCTCAAAACTCAAAAAATAAAAGGTATGTTGATTAAATTGGACCTTTCTAAAGCTTATGATCATTTAAATTGGTCTTACTTGAAGGAAGTCCTTTTAGATTTTGGTTTTGATTCAAGATGGACCCAATGGTTAATTTCATGTATTTCTTACCCAAATTTCTCCATCCTATTGAATGGAGCTCCAAGCTAGTTGTTTAATGCAACTCGAGGATTACTTCAAGGTGACCCTATTTCACCTTTCCTTTTTATCATAGCAGCAAAAGGACTCGGCCATCTTATAAAAGCACAAATAACATCTAATTGCCTCAAAGGTCTGAATTTATGGTGTAGGGATCTCACTCTTGCACACCAACAATTCGTCGATGGTATCATGTTATTTTTTCAAACCTCGCTAAGGGAAACACAAGATATTCTGGAAATTCTCGAAAAATTTATGGAAGCATCTGGAAATTTGATCAATAATGATAAATCAAATGTTTATTTCTTCAACACCAATAATGCAACCCAGCGATTTCTAGCCAAGACTTTGGGTTTTAAAATTGGAACCTTTCCAATAAAGTACTTAGGTTTTCCATTGAATCAATCTTAACTCAAGGTTGCAGGATGGATGGATCTGCTTAATAATCTCCAAAAATGCCTTCAGAATTGGGCTTTGAGAATGATAAATGCTCCCAGTCAGTTTATTTTTCTTAGATCCATTCTTCAAGCCATTGCAATATATTAGTTCTCAGGTAGATCGGCTCCGAAAATAGTTTGTAATAATATGGTCAAAATATTTAAAAAAATTCTTTTGCAAGGAGCTCAAGATATGAGGAAATGGGCTCTCCTATCATGGGAAAAGCTCATAAAAACAAAAAAAATAGGAGGATTAGGCCTTCAAGATCCTTATGTCCTAAATCAAGTAATGGGAGCTAAGTTATGGTGGAGATGGATACAAGGAGACACTGATCTTTGGAAACTCATTTGGGAAAAGAAATACCAAATGCCTCGAACATTTGTTGGAAAAATGAATTATATGTTACTCCTAAAGGATTGAATATCTGGAATCTAGCAGCCAAAAATAGAGAATTAATAATACAGCACAACTTTTGGGAAATAAGAGGAGGGAGAACAATGCTTTTTTGGGAGGACTCGTGGCAGCACAGAGAGAAAATTTTCAGTCGGCTGGATCTAGGTGAAATTTTCTTGTTTACTAACATACCGAACCAAAGACCAGTAATCAATTACTGGAGTGAAGAGGAGGAAGCCCAATGGCGCAAATGGAAAGGAAAAGGGCAATGGAGAAATGTCCCACATACAACACAATGGAATAACTTTGATAAGGAAATGAAAACCAGGAAATTGGTAGCTACAAATGGAGAAGATATTTTGAGATGAGGCTATAGGACCAAAGGTATGTTCACAATAGAATAAGGCTACTATCTCAAATCAAATAATCATCAGGATATTGCAGTACCAATTTGGCAGAAAATATGGAGAGCGAAATTTTGGCCTAAAGTAGAATATTTCTTGTGGTTGTTAAGCCATCACAAGACCTTGACTTGGGATCATTTCAAGCACAGTGGAATCTAAGGACCATCTCTCTATATGATGTGTAAAAAGGAGGAGGAAGCTATTGAAAATCTATTTAATACATGAAAACTGGAAAAGGATATTTGGCAGAACAATGAAATGATTTTTGAACAAACGGATAAAGACATTACAAGCATAAATGAGACTATTCATAAATGGCGGAAAGGAGGGTACAAAAGTGAAGACCTTAATCATGCTTGGAGGTTATCAATAGGATTTATACTCTCAGGGATATTGAAAGAAAGAAACCATAGAATTTTTAGAGGAGAAGAGAGGAATGTTGCTTAGATATGGAAAGTGATAGTAGAAAATATCCAAGAAACAACATTGGTAGAAAATTGGTCAGACAAAGATTGAGCAACGAATACTAGGGAGAATATAATTCTAGCATTATCATTATGGAAGTTCAAACCCCAACAACAGAATATATTAAAAACTTTTCAACACCCACTTGTGGGATCTTTGAAATTAAGTTATAATGGTGCCTCTAAAGGAAACCCCGGGAAAGCAGGGATAGGAGGCATATTCTGAAACTCTCAAGGATCTGTCTGCATGATATATGCAATGGTAATTGGATTTGCTACAAACAATGAAGCTGAATTAATGGCGGTCAAACAGGGCCTTACAATAGTAGTTCGGGAGAATTACCAAAGAGTCATAGTAGAAGGTGACTCGACAATGACAGCAGACATATTACAAAAAATTCAGCAAGGTACCCATTGGGATAAAATCAGTCAAATATTGTGCACAACAAGATTAATTCAAGAAATTGGCCAACTCTTATGCCAAATTGGTTATGTAAATCCCAAACATGTTCGTAGAAGTGGAAACGAGGCGGCTAATTTTTTAGCTAATTGGGGTTGTAAGAATGAGGGCCGACAGTTAGATATAAATCAACATCACTAGGCATGGAATGTAGAGTTAAAATCGCTTCAGATTATTTTAGAAAAATATCAAGAAAAATCCCGATCAGGGTGTGAAGAGGGGAGTGGTGGGAGTCGGTCAGTGCCACGTGGAGGTGGACATCTTATGGTCCACCATGCGTAATGGTAAATGTGAAGTGGTGGAGGTCCTTGCCACGATTGGCATTAATGCTAATGAAGGTTGCCATATGAAGCCATCAAAGTCTGTTAGGAAATAATGGGAAATTATGTCGGAAGCGGGGAGTGAAAAGGAATAAGGTAAGTTTCCATTACTACAATTTCATTGTAACCGACACAAGAGCTCACCGAGATCAGCTTGACATCAAGGTGGAAATATTGCATGTGGAAGGATTTCTGCAATGCTGTTAGAGGGCTTATTGGTATGTAATGGTCTTCTGTAGTCTTCTGTTTGTTTGGTTTTCAGGAAATGGTAGAGGTTGTAGGAAAGGATATAGAACCCTGTTTACAAAGCCCTCCAATCTCAGTTTGTCATACTCTCTGCAATTCTAAAACTCCTTGGTTTACTCTTCACTCTGACATAGGCGATAAGTTACATGTCTGTATGTTTTGGTATTTGTCTTTCGTTGGAATGAAAGGTCAGGTAATGACATTTCAGGTATTGTGAAATTACAAGGGAGATAAATATTTGTTTCATGATGATGCCTGTATGCACTGTCAGTATATTTGGACTGCTTGGAAGGGTCATGGTAGGTCTAGCTGTTTGTAGAGTTGTGTTTTCCCTCAACCTCTTTTTCCATTACATTACTTGTGGATCGTTGTATATAATGGTCTACGAAATAAAGCTTGTTTTCATAGTCGTGTTTGACTACAATCTCTGGTTTTTTCAAATTATCAATGGGTCACTGTTTGTAAATGGGTCACTATTTATCAATGGGTCACTGTTTGTAATTGGCTGAGAAATAAATTTCGCTAGCAGAGTTGTATTTACTTTCAATCTCTGTTCTCATTAACTCATCTATGGGTAACTGTTGGTAACGGGATGAGGAAGCAAGTTCCTTTGGGTAATTTGGATTCTGGCATGCAAACTATGTTTGCTCAAACATTTTTGAATCCTACAGCAACCACCAATGTCTATCAGTTTCCTGTTACTGATCATTCTTTGGTCTATACAGGGTTACTATACAATTTTACAGGGGATCTTCTCTACCAGGCCATAATGTTAAAGGTCAAGCAGGTAAAAGAAAAGCCACAGGTGGAGAAGAAAAACAGAAAACCATACAAAGTGAAGGACCAAGCAAGCGAGGAAGGAAGAGCAATACGAAAATTCTAGAAAACATAGCTGATCTTTATGATTTAGGAAATCCAGTTCATATTCGCAATATTATTCAAGGTTGGGAGAGAGAAAGTGATGATAAAGATGAGGACCTCAAACAGTAGGAGGCTAAAATGGATTTTATTTCTGACCGAGGAAATACAAGAGGTCGTGAATCTCTATTCCACCAATCAGTCAAAACATATTGGAAATTAAAATGTGTTTTAGAAAAGGCAATGTCAAGCATGCAAGAAAGGGAAGGCAACCCAATAGTGCTTTTTCAGTGACAGTAGATAAAACAAGATATTCTCGATATGGCCAAGGCATAGGTTCAAGCAACTGCTCGAATTGGGAGGATTGAGCATCAACTCCAAAACATGCAGCACGTGGAGATGCCCGGGTCTACTACAAATGACCCAGCTCCTTTGGATTCTTCTGATGGATAATATTTCTTAGTTTTTAGTTTTTTATGTTTTTGAAGGATAAGAATAATATTTTCCGCTTCAATTGCAAATTTTATGGACACAGTAAAGTAGTTAAAGCAGTAAGTAGAAGGAAAAAACAATATCCGTTTTGGTTGGCTTTCAACTTTCTGAGGTGGCCAACATACCTAGTTTCTTTTGGGCATGTTGAGGCTACCTCATAAAATAGAATATGTATAGCAACTTGCTTTTAAAAAATAGAAAATAGGAAGGCTCTATGAAATTTACAAAAATAAAAATAAAAAACAATTATTTGTTTCAAAGTCAAGGATACAAAAGAAAGTACACATGGTGAAGAGAGGCTTCCAACCTTACAACAAGCCCTAATCTATTTTCCCCAATGCACATGAGAAGTGCAATGAAAAATCTTGGAATTTGGAAAATGTCACGAAGCTTATCTCATGTTCCATTCATTTAGATTTAATTATATTGAAGAAGAGAAGCAGGACAAAGGACAACGGATACTTATCAAGAATGTATGATTCTTTAGAAGGAAACCATGTTGACAAGGCTACGGAGGACTAAATAGCAGAATTAAAAAAAAATAGGACTCTCAACTCTATTATCTATGTTCAAATGATAGGTGAAGGTGGATTTACCATACTTAAGCTTGTTAGTAGTCTCTTATGAAGTACAACATGTCATAGTGATAAGTTTTAATTCCATTAAATAATTCTAGCTCTAGAGCAGTGTTAGAGTTCTAGGAGTTGTATCAAAGGAATTCAACTTTGCGAATGTGATAGAAGAAAATAGTTTCGTGGAAGAGTGAAGTCTTCCTAGCTTGGTCATAAAAACCAAGTGAGTCCTTCATGTAGAAAAAAAATAAACATGCAGATTTCGTCATATAGAGATCTTGAGTATTTTGGCCAAAATGTCTCATCCATTATGAAAAAACACATCTTACATGCAATTAATAACAAAGAAGTTGTTCCACATTAATTAACCAATATGAATATTTTAATTTCAGGTCCAATAAGAATAATTCTCCACCCCTTATTCTGGAGGATCAGTTGGAGCCGAGAAAGTTCCTACTACCTCTTCTTTCTTATATGCTATTCTTTCCTATACCACAACCTTACGATGTTTCCTTTGCAACATGTGGTGAAATTTCTAGTTATGGTTATTATATTAATATTTATGCCTTCAGGAATTCTGAGAAAAAATCCCCCTCCCATGCCACGTGTACCTTTGTGTGTCATTGATTTGGGTGTTAGACAGTACAAATAGTTTTAGCCATTAGATTGGTTCAACCATTATTATTAGTAAGTTATAATTTCCTAAGGATAATTATACTAGCAGTGTCATTGATTTGGGTGTTAGACGACCGAAATAGTTTTATCCATTAGATTTAGTCAACCATTATTATTAGTCAATTATAATTTCCTAACGAGAATTCTACCAACAATGTCATTGATATGGGTGTTAGACGACATAAATAGTTTTAGCCATTAGATTGATTCAACCATTTTTATTAGTCAATTATAATTTCCTAACGAGAATTATACCGCCATTTATCCTATTGAATTCAACCTTCCCTCGATGGTATGTCATTTTGAACCACTGTCATCCTTAGATTTTATAGGTAATTTGTTTACAGAACCACGTTATCGAAGGATCAAGACTGGTTATAGGTTGGGGTTTTAGGTTTTGTAATTAATCTGCTTCAATTTAAATTCTTTGTGTTGAAAGACCCCCATGTGGTTTACTAATGATGTATTTTAATTATAGAGGCCCCAATTATAATGCACTGGAAATACTGCGGAGTAATTTATACGAGATTCCATGGAGAAGCTCCCTGTGATGGGTCGGATAGCTGCTGCAAAAACCACAACTATCGCATCGCTCAAGTAGGCAATTAAGTGAATGCTGTGTGCAATCAGAAATTACTGGACTTCTGGAGAACCTCGATTCATAGGTGGAGGTGTGTAAAATTATTAGAGCACAAATATGGATCTAGTTGAAAAATAATTGCACAAACTTGCCAAGTTGAAAAAGAAAAATAGTTAGAATTGAGAATGAAATTGATTCATCAAAATTAGGTTAAGAATCAATATATAAAGCAATTAAGTTAAGCTTAGTTGTACATGCAATAACTATGGATAGTTAAAGCTAACTGAAGCTAAGTGTGCTTTATGTTCTTCTAATGTGCACATGCACCACATGTAAGCAATAGAGTTAACTAACTAAGCCAAGTGCACATCGCATGTAAACGCTCGAGTTAACTAGCTAAAAACAAATGCACATTGCATGCAATCTCTAGAGTTGAACTAAAGATAATCTAGGTGCATGTACACCAACACCCCCCCTTAAGCACAACTTAGGTGAGTGTGATGAAAAATGAATGAGTCTCGGCAACATGGCCATTTTAGGTACCCATATACAATGCATGAAAAGAGGAAAGAGAGAAAACCCAGTGGGAAACCCCCCCCCCCCCTCAAAATATAATTGAAAAGTAGAGAGAATACAACTGCTAGGCAGTTATGTCCTTCACCATATGCAAGCAGTAATTTAACTAACTAAGCCACGTGCACATCGCATGTAAGCACTTGAGTTAACTAGATAAAAACAAG
Source organism: Pinus albicaulis (assembly GCA_034641835.2). NCBI lineage: Eukaryota > Viridiplantae > Streptophyta > Pinopsida > Pinales > Pinaceae > Pinus > Pinus albicaulis. The sequence continues at coordinate 46,311 of JAXQQM020082710.1, read as the reverse complement.
TGCACATTGCATGCAATCTCTAGAGTTGAACTAAAGCTAATATAGGTTCATATACACCAACACCCCCACTTAAGCATAACTTAGGTGAGTGTGATGCAAAATGAATGAGTCCCGGAAACAACGCCATTTTAGGTACCCATATACAATGCATGAAAAGAGGAAAGAGGGAAAACCCAGTGGGAAGAAAAAACCCCCCTCAAAATATAATTGAAAAGTAGAGAAAAGTCAACTGTTAGGCAGTCGTGTCCTTCACCCCGAGCTGATCTCGCTGAAATCGAAACTTCTGCTCAGTGAAATTCTTGGTGAAGATATCAACAGTCTACTCAGACTTGGAAAATATTGAAGATCGATGATCCCATCTTGGGTGTGGAGGAATAAGCTTCATTTTTGGAAGTAGAGGTATCAACTCCCATGTTTGGATCAAGGACTGAATTTCCTTATACATGGTTGCATGCCAATATGGATTCCCTGCAACTTCGTCATTCATTTGACAATCAAACTCATGTACCCTATATTCATGCATGAGAATGGATGTCTCTAGGGATGCATGCATGTGCATGTGTGGCCTTCGAGAGGCCTTTGTGGTTGCATACATGTGCATACATGGTGCTATAAATGCCTCCTTAGATGCATGCATGGGCATGCATGGCTCTTTGATTAAGAGTGAATGTAGGGCATCATTAAATTGAGTCAGCGTCAAATCTGTGTCAATAGTAGAGGAAGCAAAGTCATCTTATATGATTTTGAAAGTAGTGTCTTCGTCATTAGCAGAGGAATATATTTTCTCATGTGCAATGTCTTCGTTATTGGATAAGATAAAATTCTCATCTGCAACAAGTATATTAACAATAGAAGAAGAAAAATATTCTTGTTCAACACTATCTTGAGAATATTTCTCCACATTTTTTGAGTCTTCACCATTTTCATGACTGTTATAATAATTCGATCTCTTTGCCTCCAAATGGTGTTCTTATAGATCATTTTCATCACCATATAATCCTTTCAATGTAGTCTCGATTTCATGTGGTGATTCAATATTTATGATCTCATAAAGAATATCACGAGACACAGATAGACACAATCTTCCATAAGCCATGTCAGATCTAGTAAGCCAATCTGACTTCTCATCCTCTAAGATTGGTTATATCTCAATTCCCATGACTATTTGGTACAAGCCTTTGCTCCTAAGATGAAACAAAATCATTGGCTTCCATTCATGGTAATTGTATGGAGTCAAAATCCTTGAATATGAGAACTCCATTGCGGCAAATTCTCTAATATTTGGATCTGCAAATCAAATCTTCAAACAATTTCCAATTCTATGCTCTTCAAACCTGCAAAAAAGTTGTTCATGCAACTTCTCCAAACTCTTGTAGCTTTGATACCATGTAAAATTATTAGAGCACAAATATGGATATAGTTGAAGAATAATTGCACAAACTTGCCAAGTTGAAAAAGAAAAACAATTAGAATTGAGAATGAAATTGATTCATCAATATTAGGTTGAGAATGAGTATATAAATAAATTAAGTTAAGCTTAGGTGTACATGAAATAACTATGGATATTTAAAGCTAACTGAAGCTAAGTGTACTTTATGTTCTGCTAATGTGCACATGCACCACATGTAAGCACTAGAGTTAACTATCTAAGCCAAGTGCACATCGCATGTAAACACTCGAGTTAACTGGCTAAAATTAAATGCACATTGCATGCAATCTCTAAAGATGAACTAAAGCTAATCTAGGTGCATGTACACCAACAAAGTGTCACAGCCAGATGATGGTGAATACCACCAAGTTTGCAACAAAGGAAAGTGTTCAGATTGGAAGAAGGTTTCTGCCCCAAGACCTCCAAATCTCCTCCACAAGATCGTTTAGTAGTCGGACTTGAAAATTTATTCTTCTTCACTATACATATTTTACTTCTATAAATTGTCATTCATTGGTGAAAGAGCTTGGCTAACAAGGACTTACAACTCGAATTTGTCTTCAACTTTTTCATCCTTTTCATCATTTGTTGCTGTGAAATAATAATAATTAATAATAATTTTTTTTACTTTATCAATGATAGTTGTAGTTCATATATATTTTGCAATAAAATTAATGTTTTTTCATACTTATGAATTAACATAGTTATAGGTTGATATGCACCCAAAAAAAATATCACTTCTTTGTCTAATATTGCAAACCAAGCACTTGACCAACTCCTAAACGCCTATTCCATTTATCTCACAAATATGGAAAATGATGCATTAGCCAATCCGAACAAAATATATATATATACACACGCACGCCCCTCTACCGACGCATTAGGTCAAATAATATTTGTTTATTTGTTTGGTGTGTTGAGATAGGTGAGGTTAAAAAAGAATCATATAAAATATTATATTTTTATATTAAATAATAGTAACTATAAGAATAATTAATATGTGTTAAATAAATATATAATTTAAAAAATTAAATGATAAGATTTTTAATTATGAAGATTTATTTTTACTTATAAAAATTTGTAATTTTTGAATTAGTTTTGGTCGATTAGTATGGACTAATATAATGACTTACTAAAATTACTTTATTAAAATACCTCAATTCATATTTATGTGATCAAAATAACTTAACTCATATTTATATTAGTTATCTTTATTTTACAACATTTTTTTCAATTAATAAATTTAATTAAAGAGCATAGTTCTATTTAGAGATAAGTATCAAAATTTTATTTATGACTAGTACTAAAAATATTGTAGTATATTTTGAAGAGATTAAATTCTTATTATTCACCTAATAATTTTTTATAATTAAATTAAAATTATGAAATTCCTATTTCTGAATAGACACACATTGCAATTATATATATCATTGTGATATTTTCAAATTATTTATTGATACAAAATTTTATGTATTTTAGATATGTTAATTAATTATAATTTTGTGATATTTTAAAAGTATTTATTGATACAAAATTTCATGCGATGTAGATATATTAGTTAATTTTCTAGTAAAAAGTTCTCTTAGTTTGTTATTGATTTAGCATGATTTAGTTTGGTCCATGGTTAATTGATTTAACTTCGTCCATGGCTATATTTGTGGCACCAAGTCGTCGTACCATTGTTGTCTTTGGATTTGGATTTTGTAGGTAATTTGCATGCCGCAAAAGGTTTTCCAAGCATTCTCCAAGTATAAATTTGGTTTTCCTTTCCGCGAGGAGGAAATTATTGAACTCCCTCTACTGCCATAGTCGTTGTTACATGAAAAAATATGTATAAAATTATGCGAAAATGATTAAACTCCCTCAACCGCCATAGTCTTTTTTACTGTTTTCTTTTTAATTTATTCCAGATTTTATCCATATAATGTGAAGATGAGTGTTCTTTGGTGTCTATTGAAATTTTATAAAATTATGCATTTATGAATGTCATTTGGTTTTCCTTTGTCCAAGGAGGAAATGATTGAACTGCTTCTACCGCCATAGTGGTTGTTACAGAAAAATTGTATAAAATTATGCGAAAATGTTTGAACTCCCTCTACCGCCATAGTCACCGTTTTCTTTTTAATTTAATGCAGATTTTATCCGTATAATGTGAAGATGAGTGTTCATATAATGTGAAGGTGAGTGTTCTTGGGCGTCGATTGAAATGGTATAAAATTATGCATTTATGAATGTCTATGGTTTTCTTCTTCGTCAGGGATAATTTTAAGGATGGAAAATTATCTTGAAGTTTAAAATGTTGGCGAATTTCACTAGCCCTAATATGTGAACTATAAAATTTTATTGATATGTATGTAAGACTATACAAATTTATAATGATTTTATATATAGTCTCTATATAACGTTGGCTATTTTTAAGGTAAAAAAAAATTATATCGTAAAATTTGGGTGAATTTTTACAAAAAAATAGAAATTGGGCGAATACTTTTTTTTGAAAAATCATGGAAAATTAGCCCACCTAGGAATATTAGCCCCTAAAATTTTCCATGTTCTTCATGAATTTTCTTTGTAATTTATTCCATATTTTATGCATATAATGTGAAGATGAGTGTTCTTTGGCGTAGAATGTATTATGCTTGAATCCCTGTTAGAAATAATCTTTACGACATTATGGATTGATCAGGGTCACATTCGTCTGTCGTATTTGTTTAAGCATCTCATAAAAAACGATGCTTACGACCAGAAACATCTTCTTGGAATGAATTTGGACATGATTTCAAGCATATGGTTGGAGCCTAGATGCCTACAATGTTTTTGAGGGCCTGATATCACTGTTGCGCTTGCATTTTCACACCGCCCACAACTGCAACCATTAACAAGACTTATATTTGTGCCACTTCATGAACAGGGCATCCCCCATACTATTGGATTGATCTTCAATTCCTTTTATATATCCAGTGTTGTCTTCATATTTAGCACATCCTCTTCAAATTGAGCAGCACGTATAACCAGTGCAATGCAAGTCTCATGCTTTTGTAACTAAAGTGGTAGTTTCATACTTTGGGAACTAAAAAGGGTTGCACTAGTAAAAATAATTACATGGGAGCACTCTTTTGCAGTCATGCATACATTGCACTAGTAAAAATAATTATAGGCGAGCACTCTTTTACAGATATGCATACATTGTTTCTGGTAGAAGATGTGCAAAATGTACAACAAATCAAATTCATCCATGGTCGTTATACTCTTTTCTTGGAATAGATTAAAACAACTGGAAAAATTATGACACTGTGTGACACTTTGAGCAAGACGTACTACAATATTTTTAGCAAAATATTTGTTTAGTGTGTATTTTTTGTTTAGTGTGTAGTTTTTAAATCTGTACATAAATTATTTTGCTAATTTTTAAAACAAAAGATAAACAATGGAAAGAACATACAAATATACACAAATATTTTCCTAGGACTAACAGATTAATGTTACAATACACATATATACATGCTTAAATACTAATCAAAACTCAATCCATTAAAGTTGGATTAGAACATAGTTAATTTTTCATTATATTCCTTTCAATGTTACAATCATATATATGCATGCTGAAACATTAATCAAAACCCAATCCATTAAAGTTGGATTAGAACATAATCGTGGTTCGCTTGACTAGATCTACAAAATACCATGGGAAGAGAAACCATCATGCACAAAACCATGGATAGGTCCGCCCAACTATTACTTGGTCCCCAGAAAAAAATTCCTGCTTCGGAACCCGTGCAGGGGGGGTTGTGTCCCCCTTGTGACCCCCCTATTGTGCCCAACACAACGAAAAAGGTGGGTTATCGCCCGCTTGTGACCCCTCACATGTGAAACTAATCATTGAAGGAATATAACACACACACAACATAGTGGTTCTACTTATGATCACTACCTATTTGAAGGGATCCATACATCAAGTTTTCCATACAGTACCTCCCTACCATACCTCTGTTAATAAATACAATTTCAAGCTTATCAGAGAGAATATATCTGAAGCCAATATGACTAACATTTTCATTTTATTCTGATAAAATAATTCTCATTCATCAACCCTGCACACACATTACATTCACAATTATAGATACAAAGAAAGATATCACAGGTAGCTCAACTATTCAACCTTTTAGTCTTAATCTTCGACCTATTTTGTGTCAAAATATGCTATGTATATACACTGGTACTAAATGCAATGGAGATGATGTGTATGTACAACTGATTTTCAATGGTACTTAGATTCATCATCCTTGACATGTGGAAGAGTATCCTTTTATCTACCAGTCATTTGTGAATAGAGCTCTTTGTAACCACAAATATTCCCATATTCCAAATCCATCTATCATTTTCATGGTCAATCTCTTCTTGGTGCCAAAAAAACTTAGAAAATCTATATCAGTTTTTCTCTCATGGTTTGTCTCTCATGGTTCTCTTCTTCTTGAGACACCAAATATAGTTGCAATAATGCACCAAACCACTGCTTTTAGATTGAGAAAATTGGGATAATGACGTTCAGAATTTGTGTACACAGAGGGTAGGCTACCTAAAGAAACCAAGATTGTTATACACACCTTGGCGCTGAATTGGGTGGAATTTGTGGACGTAAAGCACCTGGAAGTCATTTTTCTCAAGCGTGCCCTAAAAAATGAGGTCTTTCAGTGTATTTGCAAGATAGGTAAGGGGAAAATGTTGAGGAAGGCCCATAATTACATTTAAAAAACCAACCCATACATCATAATTATAACACTATTTGCATTTTTAACTATAAATATATGTTCACTTACCTGAATTCATTCATAAGAAAAAAATAAAATGGAAATTAACCTATTGTTTTTAATTGAAGTTACATTGAATGTAAGGAATTGTGTCCCACTTGGGATTTTCCCACAAAGGATGTTTGATGAAACATCTAGAGCATTCAACTCGTGTAATTTAGAAAGCTCCTTGAGGAATTGATCCACTCAAATTACTATGGGTCTCATCCAAGTACACCAAAGTAGATATTTTACTAAGAGTTGTAAGTATTCTCCCTTCAAATTGATTGCAAGATAAAATGAACAATCATAAATGGCTCATACCACTGATGCTTTTGGGGACTATATATGCTTGTTTCCAATGTAGGTATATCTAGTGTCTGCAACCACTCTGAGACAACCCTGTGTCAAGCAAAAAGATCGTATTATGTAATTTGACCTTTTTTTTTAATTAATAGTTTGTTTATGGAGAATGTTAAATACATTGAAAACCTTTCAATTTGCAAGCAAGACTTTAAAGTAGTCATTTCTTAAGTATCTTTCTTATCTTTGGGTGGATTGTGGTATAGATACATTTTGAAGCCGAAGACACATTTTATTTTGTAAGTATTGGCATCACAAGGTATACATGTTGCTCAAGTTTTTGGAATGACACTAGTACTTTTGGCAGAAATTCCAACGCTTTGGTTCCGACACTTTTGACCAAATGTCAGAAATTTCCCCAAAATTTATCAATTTTTCAAATCTCGCCCACAACTTTCGCTATACCAGCATTTGGAGACAAGTGTCGGTATTGCGACACATAGAAGTTAGTGTCGGTCTTGCGAAGTTTATAGCAAAGTGTCGGAATTGTGACAGTTTGGGAAAAAGCGTCAGAATTGCGACGGATTAGAGCTATGTGTCGCTATTGTGACGTTTGGAGGAAAACGTCACTACTGCGATAGTTTGGGCAGAAGCGTCCCTATTGCGACCGTTTCGGAAAAATCGTCGCTATTGCGACAGCTTGGGCTAAGTGTCGCTCTTATGACGGTTTGGGCTAAGTGTCGCTCTTGCGATAGTGTGGGCTAAATGTTTCTATAGTGATGGTTTGTAAATTAATTTCTTTGGGGTCTCCTTTAATAAATAATAATCTAACTTGGGTCCCCTTTTTGAATGGTTGGAGAAACATAATAAGATATCTTTAGTTGACATATAACATTGTGATTAAGATGGAAGGTGGTTATGATGGGACTTCTAAGGAGTTTCATAAAATATTAAAGACGTGATGCGCTCACTCCTTGGTTCACTTTTTCTGTGTGCCCCCAACCACGGTTGGGCGCGCCATGTCGTGCAGTGTGAGGTTGCCCAACCGGACGCGTTCAGGTCGGGCCATTTCATTCGACGGCGCTCGTATCAGTTTTGCTAAGTTGTGACCCCCCAGGTGCCTTGTGCACATTCAGGAGGCCCATTTGTTGTTTTCTCCCTTGTGGCATCGTTTTTTCGAGCGCGTTGTGTCGCGCCGTGTGAGGTCACCCGATCGAGCGCATTCAGATCGGGTCGTTTCATTCGAGGGTGCCCGTATAAGTTTTGCTAAGTTGTGACTACCGAGGTCCCTTGTGCATATTCGGGAAGCCCATTTTCCATTTGCTCCCTTGTGGCATCGTTCGGTCGGGCGGTGCAGCTTGTCGTGCCATGTGAGGTCGCCCGACCAAGCACATTTGGGTCAGGTCGGGCCGTTTCGTTTGAGGGCGTCCATATCAATTTTGCTAAGTTGTGACCTCCAGGGTGCCTTGTGCATGTTCAGGCGGCCCATTTTCCATTTTCTCCCTTCTGGCATCGTTCGGTTGGGCGCGCCGTGTGAGGTCGCCCGACCGGGCATGTTTAGGTTTGGATGTTTCGTTCGAGGGTGCTCGTATCACTTTCACTAAGTTGTGACCGCCCAGGTTCCTTGTGCATGTTTGGGTGGCCCTTTTTCCATTTTCTCCCTTGTGGCATCGTTCGGTTAGGCGTGCCGTGTCGCGCAGCATGAGGTCGCCTGACTGGGCGCGTTCAGGTCGGGTCGGGCCATTTCGTTTAAGGGCGCCCATATCAGTTTTGCTAAGTTGTGACTGCCCGAGTGCCTTATGCATGTTCGGGCGGCCCCGTTTGTCATTTGCACCCTTATGGCATTGTTTGGTCGGGCACGGCGTGTTGCGTCATGTGAGGTCGCCTGACCGGGCATGTTTAGGTTGGGTCGTTTCGTTCGAGGGTTCCCGTATTAGTTTTGATAAGTTGTGACCGCCTGTGTGCCTTGTGCACATTCAAGCAGCCCATTTTTCATTTTCTCCCTTGTGGCATCATTCGGTCTGGTGCACCATGTCGTGTCGTGTGAGGTTGCCCGACTGGGTGCGTTCAGGTCGGGCCGTTTCGTTTGACGGCGCCTGTATCAATTTTGCTAATTTGTGGCTACCCAAGTGCCTTGTGCATGTTCGGGTAGCCCTCTTTTCTTTTTCTCCCTTGTCGCATCATTTGGTTAGGCACACCGTACTGTGAGGTCACCCGACCGGGAGCGTTCGGCTCGGGCCATTTCGTTCGAAGGTGCTCATATCAGTTTTTCTAAATTGTGACTACCCGAGTGCCTTGTGCACGTTCAGGTGGCTTGTTTGCTCCATTGTGGCATCCACGTTCGTTCGGGTGCATCGTGTCGCACCGTGTGAGGTCGGCACCCAACCGGGCGTGTTCTGATCAGGCCGTTTCGTTCGAGGGTGCCCATATCAGTTTTAATAAGTTGTGACCGCCCGTGTCCCTTGTGCACATTCAGGTGGCCCATTTTACGTTTGCTCCCTTCTGGCCACATCGTTCAGTCAGGCACGCCGTGTCACGCCGTAATATGAGGTCGCCCGATAGGGCGCATTCAGGTCGGGTCGGGTCGTTTCGTTCTAGGGCGCCCGTATCAGTTTTGATAAGTTGTGATCACCCGGGTGCCTTGTGCACGTTCGGGCAGTCTGTCTTGCATTTTCTCCCTTGTGGCATCGTTTGGTCAGGCGGCACGGCGTGTCGTGCCATGTGAGGGCACTAGACCGGGTGCATTTGGGTTGGGTCGGGCCATTTCGTTCGAGGTCACCTGTGTCAGTTTTGCTAAGTTGTGACTGCCTGGGTGCCTTGTGCACATTCAGGCGGCCCGTTTTCAATTTGCTCCCTTATGGAATTGTTCGGTCGGGTGCACCGTGTCGTGCCTTGTGAGGTTGCGCGATCAGGCGCGTTCAGGTCGGGCCGTTTCGTTCCAGGGCACCCATATCAGTTTTGCTAAGTTGTGACCACCCGAGTGCCTTGTGAACATTCGGGCGACCCGTTTTCCGTTTACTCCCTTGAGGCATCATTTGTTCGGGTGCACCATGTCGTGCCGTGTGAGGTCACCCGATTCGGCACGTTCGGGTCGGGTCGGGCCATTTCGTTCGAGGGCGCCTGTCTCAGTTTTGCTAGGTTGTGACTGCCCGAGTGCCTTGTGCACATTTGGGAGGCCCATTTGTCGTTTCCTCCCTTGTGGCATCATTTGGTCAGGCGCGTCGTGATGCGCCGTGCGAGGTCGCCCGATCGAGCTCGTTAAAGTCGAGTCGTTTCATTCGAGGGCGCCCGTATCAGTTTCATTAAGTTGTAACCACCCGGGTGCCTTGTGCACATTCAGGCAGCCCATTTTCTGTTTGCTCCCTTGTGGCATCGTTCGGTCAGGCGCGCTGTGTTGCGCCATGTGAGGTCGCTCAACCGAGTGCGCTCAGGTCGGGCCATTTCATTCGAGGGCGCCCGTATTATTTTTGCTAACTTGTGACCGTCCAATACCTTGTGCACGTTCTGTTGGCCCGTTTTCCGTTTTCTCCCTTGTGACATCATTCGGTCGGGCGTGTCGTGTCGCGACGTACTGTGAGGTCACCCGACTGGGCGCATTCGGGTCGGGTCATTTCGCTCGAGGGCGCCTGTATCAGTTTTGCTAAGTTGTGACTTCCCGGGTGCCTTGTTCACGTTCAAGCGGCCCGTTTTCCATTTTCTCCCTTGTGGCATCGCTCGGTCGGGCGCGCCGTGTGACACTGTGAGAGGTTGCCCGACCGGGCGCATTCAGGTCAGGTCGTTTCATTCGAGGGCGCCTGTATTAGTTTTGCTAAGTTGTGACCACCCGGGTGCCTTGTGCATGTTCGGGTAGCCCGTTTGCCTTTTTCTCCCTTGTGGCATCATTCGATCGGGCACGCTGTGTCATGCCATGTTAGGTCGCCCAACCGGGCGCATTTAGGTCGATTCGTTTCTTTTGAGGGCAGCCGTATCAATTTTGCTAAGTTGTGACCACCCGAGTGCCTTGTGAATGTTTGGGTGGTCCGTTTTCCATTTTCTCCCTTGTGGCATCATTCGGTCAGGCATGTCGTGTCGTGCCATACTGTGAGGTCACCCAGCTCAGCGCATTCGAGTTGGGTTTTTTCGTTCGAGGGCTCCCGTATCAGTTTTTCTAATTTGTGACTGCCCGAGTGCCTTATGGACGTTCGGGTAGCCCGTTTGTCATTTTCTCCATTGTCGCATCATTCGATCGGGCGTGCCGTGTCGCGCTGTGTGAGGTCGCCCAACCGGGCATGTTCGGGTCAAGTTGGGCCGTTTCGTTCGAGCTGGGCACCTGTATCAGTTTTTCCAAGTTGTCACTGCCCCAGTGCCTTGTGCACGCTCCGGCGGATCGTTTGTTGGTTTCTCCCTTGTGGCGTCAATGTTCGTTTGGGCGTGTCGTGTTGCGCCATGTGAGGTCGGCGCTTGACCGGGCACATTCCAGTTGGGCCATTTCATTCAAGGGTGCCTGTATTACTTTTGCTAAGTTGTTACCGCCCGAGTCCCTTATGCACATTCGAGTGGCCCATTTTTCGTTTGCTCCCTTGTGGCTGCATCATTCGGTCGGGCGCGCCGTGTCGCACTGTACTGTGAGGTCGCCCAACCGAGCGTGTTCGAGTCAGGTCAGTTCATTTTGTTTGAGGGCGCCAATATCAGCTTTGCTAAGTTGTGACCGCTCGGGTGCCTTGTGCACGTTCGGGCGGCCCGTTTTCCGTTTGCTCCCTTGTGGCATCATTCAGTCGGGCAGTGCGTCGTGTCATGCCATGTGAGGTCGCCCGACCGGGCATGTTCAAGTTGGGTCTAACTGTTTCGTTCGAGGGCGCCCGTGTCAATTTTGCTAAGTTGTGACCACCTAGGTGCGTTGTGCATGTTCGAGCGGCTCGTTTGTCGTTTTCTCCCGTATGGCATCGTTCGGTCGGGCGCGTCGTGTCGTGCCGTGTGAGGTCGCCCAACCAGGCACGTTCAGGTCAGGCTATTTCGTTCGAGGGCGCGCGTATCATTTTTTCTAATTTGTGACCACCGGCGTGCCTTGTGCACGTTCGGGCGACCCGTTTTTCGTTTTCTTCCTTGTGGCATCATTCAGTCGGGTGCACTGTGTCGCCTCATTTGAGGTCACCTAACCGAGCGCATTCAAGTCTGGTCAGGTCGTTTCGTTCCAGGGCACCCGTGTCAGTTTTGCTAAGTGGTGACTGCCTAGGTGCCTTGTGCACGTTCAGGCGGGCCGTTTACCGTTTTCTCCCTTATGGCATCATTTGGTCGGGCGCGCTGTGTCATACCGTGCGAGGTTGCCTGACCAAGCACGCTCAGGTCGGGTTGTTTCGTTCGAGGGCGCTTGTATCAATTTAGTTAAGTTTTGACTGCCTGGGTGCCTTTTGCACGTTCGGGCGGCCCGTTTTCCGTTTTCTCCCTTATGGCATCACTCGATTGGGCGCGCCAGGTCACGCCGTACTGTGAGGTCGCCTGACCAGGTGCATTCAGGTTGGGTTGGGCCATTTCGTTTGATGGCGCCTGTATTATTTTTGCTAAGTTGTGACTGCCCAGATGCCTTGTGCACATTTGGATAGCCTATTTGGCGTTTTCTCCCTTGTGGCATCGTTCAGTCGAGTGCCCTGTGTCACGTCGTGTGAGGTAGCCCGACCGGGCGCGTTCGGGTCAGGTCGGTTCGTTTCGTTCGAGGGCGCCCGTATCAGTTTTGCTAAGTTGTGACCACCCGGGTGCCTTTTGCATGTTTGGGCGGCACGTTTGCCATTTTCTCCCTTGTAGCATTGTTCGATCAGTCGCGCCATGTCGCGCCGTGTGAGGTCGCCCGACTGGGCGCGTTCTGGTCGGGTCGGGTCATTTCATTCGAGGGCACCCTTATAAGTTTTGCTAAGCTGTGACCACCTGGGTGCCTTGTGCACATTCGAGCGGCTTGTTTTTTGTCTTCTCCCTTGTGGCATCGATGTTCGTTTGGGCATGTCGTGTCGCGTCGAGTAAGTTTGGCGCCTAACCGGGCGCGTTATGGTCGGGCCATTTCGTTCGAGGGCGCCCATATCATTTTTTCTAAGTTATCACTGCCCGAGTCCCTTGTACACGTTCAAGTGACGCGTTTTCCCTTTGCTCCCTTGTGCCATCGTTCGGTCGGGCGTGTCGTGTCGCACCATGTGAGGTCGCCCGACCGGGTGTGTTCGGGTCGGGTCGGGCCGTTTCATTTCAAAATAAAGGTCACATTAATAAATTTCACATTCAAATATATTTTTTAAAGAGAGTTTTAACTTAATTTAAACTTAATTAATTAAAAAATAATATATATATATATATATATATATATTATCAAAATTAATTAAATAATTAATTAATTACTTAATTAAATAAAACTAGGTGTTATTATTCGATTTTAATTTTCAAAATCAAACTAGCCATTATCCTAACAGCTAGTTTAGCCATAAAATATTCCAAGCTATTAGATCTAGATCTTGGTTAATAATATTTTACTCTGCACCATTATCAAGGATAACTCAATATTTTGTTATAAATAAGATCAGGGTTTTCCATTCATTATTTACCTTTGATCCTTTTATCATGGTCGAACTTTGATCACTTTTATTTTATTTTTTCTTATTGAGCTCCCATTGAGTTCAACACGTCTTGGGTTTTCCACACCATTGAGAGAGATATTTGCTAAATATAATTATTTTTTTTCTTTATAGGATAATTTGCATCAATGGAAGAAAACATTAGAGGTGGAAAAAAAATTGAAAAGGATGAAAGGGGTGATGGTAGAGTTTATTGCCCTTGCAAAAAATGTTGTATGAGAAATAATGTTAGAGTTTTAATAGAAACATCAACAATGCATTGTAGGAAATATGGGCACATTGATGGTGGATCGAATGACTATCGTCCCGTGGTAATTAATTATGTATCTCCATTTTGATTATATTGTGAAATTTTATATTATTTTAATATTTGTTATATATGCACTAATGTTTAATGATTTTTTGTAATTTTCATAACTTTTAGGCACAGTTGCCCCCCAAAGTTTTGCAGAACCAGCTTCCACAGCTAAATAGTAGTAGATTAGATGATGTTGCACTAGTACAAGAGAATATTGCAGCAAATATTAGTATTGGAAATGATGTTGTACAAGGTGAATAACATGAAGCAAATGATGAAGATGATTTTAATGATCCCATGGAGGTAGATCATGATGAAAATAATGAGAAAGTTCACATTAATGATGGGACAAATCAAATGCTCCAAGATTTGTATGGTGATTCAGATGACGATGGTGGAGATAGTGATGGTATTTATGATGTACCTCTGATTTAAACGTCAAATGAACGACTTTTTGAACACTCAAATGCAACTCTTCTCTCTGCTACATTGTTGTTGGTGAACTTAAAGGTTATGAATAATTTGTCGAATATATGTATGACATAGATCCTAAGGTATGCAATATGTATATATGATCACATATATGTAAATGACATTTATTATTTTCCCTTTTTTTAATTGTAATAAATGTGTAAAATAATAATTCAATACTTATATATATATATATATATATATATATATATATATATATATATATATATATATATATATATATATATATATATATATATATATATATATATGATTAACTAGTTTTTGTTTATGTTGTAGATTTTTGGGTGAATATTTGTTACCAATGCCAAATACTCTACCACGAACATATCAAGATCTACATGCTATTATGAAACACTTTGGAATGGAATATAACACTATATATGCATTTCCTAAAGATCATATTATATATTATGGAGAACATGCATCGAAAATAGAATGTCTAAAATGTAGTACCAGTAGATATTGAACAGATCAACTAACCAAAAAGGTGCCTCAAAAGGTTCTTCGTCATATTCCCATAATTCCATGTTTGCAGCAAATGTTCAGGTGTAAGAGCATAACACAGTTTATGGATTATCATTCAAAGAATAGAAGTGGAGATGGTGTTCTTTGAATGCCTGCAGATGGTTTTGCATTTAGAGAAATCGAGGAAAAATGTGTATATTTTAAAAATGAACCTCATAATGTTAGGGTTTCATTGGTAGTTGATGCTGTTAATCCATTCAGAGAGCTTAGATCTAACTACTCATTGTGGCCTATTTTCGTTATCAATAATAACATTCCTCCTTGGATGTCAATAAAGAGGAAGCACATAATGTTGACTATGATTATTCCAGGTATTTGATACATTACTTTTTCGAATGTAACATTTTCATTTCTCTCGTTTTTTGCATAAATATAATTTTATTCATTTACTTACTTATATATAAATATATCATGGTAGTAATTATTATGTACTGTAATTTTGAACAATTAGGTAAGTACCAGATCAAAGATATGAATGTATATATTGAGCCTCTTATCGATGAGGTAATAAAGTTATGGCATGGCATCACTATGTATGACATCACTAAACCAATCACGCAGAAGAGATTTCAATGTCGTGGAATGCTTGTATGGACAATTCATGATGCCTCAGGAATAACACATGTTTGTGGTATGTAATATTTCGTTTCACTTTAATATAATACATAATTATCTAAATTATATATACCATATTACATGTTTTAAAAATGATCTCATAGTATAATTGTTATTGATCCATCTATTGCAGGTCTTCAAACAAAGGGTAGATTTGCATGTCCAGTTTGTGGCCCTAAGATGAAGTATCTTCATTTGCCAGACTTAGGAAAGATGGTGTTTAATGAGTTTAGGCACTTCCTCTCTAGGAACCATAAGTATCGTACTATTGAAAAACATCTTTTCAATGATAAAGAAGAAACTGGATTAAAACCACGAATAATGACACCTCGGTTGTGGAAGTTGGAATGTAATAGAATTAATAATCGTCAAGCAACTGGTATATAATTTGTCTATATATATATGTGTGTGTGTGTGAATTGTTTATGTAATGTTTGGAATTTTTGTTTTAACTAATGAATTTATTTTATTGTATTTTATAATTATTGTTCTGATTTATTTTTTTCTTTGATATCAAGGTCGTCGTCGCAGTGAAGGTATTAGTATTGTACTTCCACCTGGAATGAAATGTTATATTTCTCAATTTGCGTGGTTGCCCTAAAATGAGGACGTAAAAGTAGATCATATTTTGATATAATGCATGTCAGGAAGAATGTGACAGAAATGTTATGGCGAACCATAGATGGTGCACATGATAGAGATAAAATTGACCAAATTTGTGCTAACATTGAGAAATCAAATCATGCAATGAAAAGTGTGATCGAGAGATCAAATAAAAATGGAGGTCAAAATTATAATAATATTCCATGGTTATGAACATAACAACAAATAAATGATGTAAAAGAGGTCGTTAAAAGAATTGAATTTCCAACAAGTTTCGCTTCAAACATAAATAATATCTTAACGAAGAAAGGTGACTTCAGTGGGGTGAAAACACATGATTGGCATACCTTTGTTAAGGTAATTTTTTTGGTATACGTTTTTGTATGTTATTGCTTGAATATATATTTAAATTTTTCCTTTCTTCTGTTTAATTTAGAAACCAATAACGATTCATTTTTTATTTTTATAGTATGTTCTACCTGTATCTCTCCCAAACGAATTCGACAACAATGTCAAACAAGTTATATATGGTCTTAGTAAATACATGAGGTAAGTGGTTTTTATTTATATGAAAAATCTAATTTCTATAATTTCTTTTTGTACTTAATGACATGATGTGTTAATTTACTTGTAATGAAATATATATTATGTTTCATTGAAATAACCTTGCGTAATGATTTTCAGATGGTTGTCATTGAAATAAATCCATCAAGATGAAATAAAGTATTTGAAGAGAGAAATTCCTCGGCTAATGTGTGAAATGCAAAGGTATATACCTCCAACATTTTTTAATGCACAAGAACACTACTTGATACACCAAGTTGAGGAGATTGAAATATGTGGACCAGTACACACAAGGTTAATGTGGATGGTCGAGAGGCACCTGAAATCCTTGAACGCTTTAGTTAGACAAAGAGCACGACCTGAGGGTTCTATGGTGGAGGGATATGTGGTATATGAATCCATGGTGTATATTAGTCATTATCTTCCTATATTAGTTGCGCCAACTATGAAGGTGCTGGATTGCATTTGGGATGTGAACTCCATCAAAATTTTTGAAGTGGAGCACCTGTTGGGAAAAGGTAGAATGAAGAAAGTGAGAGGTAAAAGATTTATTATGTATAATACATATAATGTTTCATTTTTTTACATCATGTATATGATCATTATATTCATTTAGGTCTTATTATTTCATAGTTTATTAATTAATATAATTTACCATGGTTATAAATTATATTTAATATTGGTGAATTATTGTTTTTTTATTCAGGTCCTCGAGATTATGAGGCACTACTTTTATACATTGCAAACAATATTGAGTGGATGAGTGAATGGATTGAAACATGTAAAGCACGTAATGATGGTAGCTTATCATGGCAACTACTTTCTGAATTGGTTAGAGAAGCGTATCGTAGTGTAGATGGAAATGTTACAAAGAGGAAAATTGATTTAACATATGGTTTGAAAGATAGAAAGGTAAGAAATTAATTCACCTATTTTATTCATTACTTATTTTATATTATATTTATAATGTGACAAAAAGTTTGATTTTTCAGATAATTTTCATGCTGTGTAAATCATATGATTAATTATTAATTGAGAATGCATCTTTTTCATGTTTGGCATATTGCAGTTGAAACACAAGGCTATGTGGTGCAATGGTCGTAAATTTCACGTTAAACAGTTGGATGATAATAGGAAAACTTCTGATAGTGGGCTAACTACAGTATTCCAGGTCACTAATGTTTCCTCTAGGAGTGATAGACATCCTCGAGAATCTAAAAATAGATGTTATGGGTTTTTAGATGATATAGTTGAGTGTGACATTAATTCCTTCAAAATAGTTTTGTTCAACGTCAAATGGTATAGGCTACGAATGAATGTACGTGATGATGATAGAACACTTATTCAAAATGACAATGGATTTCCAATGGTTAAAACATCACAGTTTGAAGCAAGAAAAGATCGCTATGTTTTTGGAAGCCAATGCGAACAAGTCTTTTACTCAGAGGTTCCAGGTGACAACGAATGGTCATTTTCTATTAGATATGATCCAATAGGAAGGCTAGTAGAGTATACTATAGAGGAAGAAGATTATATTGATCAAGAAGAAGATGACGCAGTGGCAGATGAGTAGGAAGATGCATTGACAGATGAAGAAGATATATTAGAAGATGAACCAGGCATAGGAGATGAGGCAACAATTTTTTATGATGATGTCGATGAGGAATATTATTGAAAATGACATACTTGATGATTAAGATGACATGGTCGATCATTTCAACACCATTTCTGAATCAGATGTTGGTATAGATGTCGATCAGTTGGATGAAGATCAAGAATATACAGAAGAAGAATATTGATACAGATGTTATGTTCAAGTATAAGTTGGTATGTTATAAATTTATATTTGGAATTATTGTTTTTAAATAATTTACTAATTTTGGTTTGTTGCATGTTGTTTATTATTTCAAACCAATAAATAATGGCCTTATTATTGTACAAGATAAACTAAAATTGTGTATTTATACAGACACATATTAAAAATTTTATTTACGAGCTTAATTAATTTTTGGTCTATTCATATTCTATTTCATAGATTTGGTATTGGGAAAATGAGAGTGATGTGAGGGGGATAGGAGGGGCCATATGAGCTTCCACCTTCACGTGGTTGGCCCTGTTCAGTATAGAATAAATTATTCTTGAAACCAAGAGAAGCTCATTCATCTTTATTTAATTTTCCTTATCGTAAATGTCATCATCGTTCTCTGATTATTGCAGCGCCAAAATTGCTGAAATTGTTAGAAAAAATTAAAAGTGAATTTCTTTTAGGAATTGTCCAACAAGGCCATAATAATTTTGTCTGGATGACCATTTTATTGCATCCATGTCATTTCATTTTAGGGCACCCACCCAAATGCGTTCGGGTCGGGTCCTTTCGTTTGAGGGCACCTGCCCAAACCCGTTTGTGGATCGGGTCATTTCGTTTGAGGGCAACCGTATCAAATTTGCTAACTTGTGTCCACACGAGTGCCTTGTGCATGTTCGTGCAACCTGTTTTTTTTTTCTTCACTTGTGCCTTCATTTGGTCAGGCACGTCGTGTCGTTTTGTTTGAGGGCACCTGCCCAAACCCGTTCGGGTCGGGTCATTTTGTTTGAGGGTGGCTGTATCAAATTTGCTAAGTTGTGACCGCATGGGTGCCTTGTGCATGTTCATGTGACTCGTTTGTTGTTTCGTTTGAGGGTGCCTGCCCAAACCCATTTGGGTTGGGTCATTTCGATTGAGCGTGCCTTCCTAAATGCATTCGGGTCAGATCGTTTCATTTAAGGGCAGCTGCCCAAACGTGTTTGGGTCAGGTCATTTCGGTTGAGGGTGGCCGTAAAAAATTTGCTAAGTTGTGACCGCATTGGTTGCTTGTGCACGTTCGTGTAGCCCGTTTTCCATTTGCTCTCTTGTGCCTTCGCTCAGTCGGGCGTGCCATGTGATCAAGGCGCCCACCCAAACGCATTTGGGTCTGGTTGGGTCATTTCGTTTGAGGGCGAACGTTGCAAATTTGCTAAGTTGTGACCGTATGAATGCCTTGTGCACGTTCGTGCGGCCCGTTTGTTGTTTGCTTGCTTGTGCCTTCATTCTGTGGGGTGCGCCCGTGTGTCATTTCGTTTGAGGGTGCCTGCCCAAACCCGTTCAGGTCGAGTCGTGGTTTTTTAGGGCGGTTGTATCACATTTTCTAAGTTGTGACCGGATGGGTGCCTTATGCACATTCATGTGGCCTGTTTCTCGTTTCGTTTGAGGGCACCTGCCCAACCCCTTTCAGGTTGGGTTGTTTCGGTTGAGGGAGCCTACCCAAACACGTTCGGGTTGGGTCGTTTCAGTTGAGGGTGCCCGCCCAAACGTGTTTAGGTTGGGTCATATTGGTTGAGTGAGGCCGTATCAAATTTGCTAAGTTGTGACTGCAAGGGTGCCCTATTCACATTCGTGCAGCACGCTTGCCATTTATTTTGATGGTGCCCGCACAAACTCGTTCAGGTCAGGTTGTTTCGATTGAGGGCACATACCCAAATGCGTTTGGTTCAGGTCATTTTGTTTAAGGGCACCCACCCAAATGTGTTTGGGTCAAGTTGTTTCAGTTGAGGGTGGACGTATCAAATTTGCTAAGTTGTGACCACATTGGTGCCTTATGCACGTTCATGCAACCCATTTCTCATTTGCTCTCTTTTGCCTTCGTTTGGTCGGGCCGGGCGTGTCGTGTAATCAGGGTGCCCGCCCAAACACGTTCAGGTCAGGTCAAGTCGTTTTGTTTGAGGGCGGCCATTTCAAATTTGCTAAGTTGTGACCGCATGAGTACCTTGTGGACATTCATGCGGCCCGTTTGTCATTTTTTTTCTTGTGCCTTCGTTTGGTCGGGTGTGCCTGTGTGTCATTTTGTTTGAGGGCACCCGCCCAAACCCGTTTGGGTCGAGTCATTTCATTTGAGCGCAGTCGTATAAAATTTGCTAAGTTGTGATCGCATGGGTGCCTTATGCATGTTCATGTGGCCCATTTGCCGTTTCGTTTGAGGGCGCTCGCCCAAACCCATTCGAGTCGAGTTGTTTTGGTTGAGGGTGCCCACCCAAACATGTTCAGGTCAGGTCGCTTCGGTTGAGGGCACCCGCCCAAACGCGTTTAGGTCGGGTCATTTCGGTTGAGGGCGGCCGTATCAAATTTGCTAAGTTGTGCCCACATGGGTGCCTTGTGCACGTTCATGCGGCCCATTTTTCATTTGCTCCCTTGTGCCTTCGTTCGGTCAGGCGTACCGTGTGAGGGCGCCGACCTAAATGCGTTCGGGTCAGGTCAGGTTGCTTCGTGTGAGGGCAGCCATATCAAATTTGTTAATTTGTGACCGCACAAGTGACTTGTGCACGTTTGTGTGACCCGTTTGTCGTTTTCTTTCTTGTTCCTTTGTTTGGTTGTGCACCCCGTGTCGTTTTGTTTGAGGGCGCCCACCCAAACCCGTTACGTGACAAAATTTTCATGTTTATTTTTTTTCCTGCATGAAGGATGCACTTGGTTTTTATGAACAAGTTGGAAAGACTTCACCCTTCCACGAAATTATTCACTTCCATCACATTCGCAATGTTGAATTCCTCTGATACTACTCCTAGAACTCTGACTCTGCTCTATAGCTAGAATGATTTAATAGAATAAATACTTATCACTATGACATGTTGTAATTCATAAGATACTACTAAGAATCTTAAGTATGGTAAATCCACCTTCACCTGTCATTTGAACATAGAGCAAAGTTATCTTAATCGTCAATTTTATGGATAATAGACATTTGAGCCATTTTTAACCCTTAGGGATGATTAATTAAATATTTATGAATCTTAATATTTATAAATTAATATTTATCAATCTTAATATTTATAAATTATTTAATTTTCTATTTGTCACTTCAAAATTTTATTATGAAAACCATTTTAAATTTATTTTTTTCTTTTATTGTTTGTTCATTTAATCTTTTAAAAATTTTGTTTGTTCCTCACAGTCCATTCATGCTTCGAACCTCTGACCACAGCCAATTGGTTGCTTTGAAACCGTTGATCTTATAACATCTGATCCTACGGTGCAGAGAGGCTAACGGATAATAAGGGTTTCTTCCCGGCCATCTCTTTCGGCATTTCGCGCTATTCCACTTAGTTGGATGTCAAGGGTTCTGGAGCTGGTACTAGAGGGTTTCTTCTGCGGTTAGTTTCACCAGCTCAGTCATGGCCTTCCCTGTTTTCAAAACTCATTACCGTGAAGCTCATGTCACATTTTGCCTAAATTTCGCTATCTTTCGATGAGGGTTTACAATACAAGGTCCCCTTTAGTTTTCTGGTATCTCAATTCCTCCTTCCACTGGAGTACTTCTACGACGACTTCAACAACCTACAGTAACTTAGCATGGTAGGAACAGGTAATCCACTTAGATGTCTCTTATTATTGATCATTCTTTTTCTAGCCACTATGTTTTATTTTTATTCCGATTATATGGGTAACTCTAGGTGGTTACATACTCTTTGCAGGGTTTGGGGAATTTGGAGACTTCGGGCGGCCACAAGCAAGTTGAAAGGATGTGTATGAAGTCATTTTTCCCAAGATGCATGATGGAATTCCCTGGAAATAGGTACTCATAAAATTACTACAGAGCTTCTGATTCTGTGTGTAATGCCTTCCAGCAATAGTTTATAATACTTCAGGGTTTAAGGGTTTTTAGTGTCGCAAATGAGCTGGGCTCGTTTAAATGATATTTCTAGTTTTCATTTTAGTCTACTATCGATGATAGTCTTTCTTCCTACATGATATTTCCAGCTATTTCGGGCAGAAAATTTGACTAACTATTGTTCATACGATGTTCTTTGATTTTTATTTCGCAGTACTATTGATTAGGATTTCAGGTATATATATATATATATATAATAATGGAGCTCCACCAGCATGTGAGTAATATCAATTCTCTCCCATAGTATTAAGGGTTAGGATGAAATATGGAATCTTCCTGTGAATTTATGGAAATGCCTTATTCCTTGCTCCTAGACATTTTAACGGCAGTCTAGAGAAAACCTTGGGCCCTAATATTCGGTATCTTCAAAAGCGATTTGGATCAGAGACTGATATCTCTAGGTTTTTCAAAGCGTGATCAAACTCTTCGAGGGAGGTAGTGAGGAAGAAGAAATACTAAACCTGAAAATGCCCTGTAGCCCTACCCTCTATTTCCTTCCATTTCGTGCTTGAAATTACAGGTTATAAAAATCATCTTCTTATCTAATTCAGAGTTTCAGTCAAACATTCATGGAC
The DNA here is from genome assembly GCA_034641835.2 of Pinus albicaulis. Taxonomy (NCBI): domain Eukaryota; kingdom Viridiplantae; phylum Streptophyta; class Pinopsida; order Pinales; family Pinaceae; genus Pinus; species Pinus albicaulis. Next base: position 23,849 of record JAXQQM020082710.1, on the reverse strand, counting down.
AAGGTTGTAAAGCATGTGAGTCTCCTCAACTTCATTAGATAACACGCAGAAACCCGATCTATTTTCTTCCGTCTTCACCTTGACTGTACAATAAAATAGACAAAATCTCATCCTGTTTTCTAATTGAGCATTTTAATATGGCATTTGTATGTAAGGTAGTAAAGCATTGAATTATCCTCATCTCCATTTGATAGTGCACAGAGCCTTGATTCACGGTCTATTTTCTTCCATCTTCCTCCCTGATAGTAAACCAAAGAAAATCACATCCTCTTATCTAATTGAGAATTTCAATCTGACATTTGTACATAAGACTAGAAAGCATGTTATTCTCTTCAACTTCATTGCATAGCACATACAAGCCTCTTTCATGGTTTATTTAGTTATTTTCTTTTATCCTCTTGTTTGAAATCAACCTTTATGCACCCCTGAGAAATCTTGTTGGAACATTGAAGTGACAGGTTCGTGCCTGGTTTCAAGCAGGAAACCTATCACCTCAGGTCTGCTTCTTGTGATAATACTTTTTAAAGACTTTCCCCTGTTTGACTGCAAAACAAGCTCGTTGATTTGATGAATCTTTGAAGGATTTTTTTGTTACTCTGTCTAGGTGGTCATTAGACTCGTTACTCTGTTCAGGTGATAATTGATTTATAATACTTTAATTTTATTTTTTGGTTTATTCTTTAGATTCTTTGGAGGAGATCATTGAAATAATTGTTCTGCGTTGGTGATTTTTGAATTAATGTTTTCAGAGAATTTTACTTCATTTCCAGGTTTTAATTTCTTGGTTTTCTACTACTTTTATCATTTCCACTTTCTTTCCAAAAACATATCTGGGGGTAAATAAATTTCTTCAATCCCCCTTTCTTAATTCCCTGAATATGTTTCCAATGGAAAACCATGCTTTTATTATTGAAATCACTGTTAGGTGATTTTTGAAGTAATAATTTCCTAAAATTTTATTTTATTTATAAGTTCTTTAAATTTTTTATAATTATTTTCACTATGTTTAAAGCCCTAGGGAGGCCTCATTATCCTTATAAGGATGACGAAAATAAGTGAAGTAGAGGTGAAAAGAAAAATGATTCATTGAGTTAGGGGTGACTGCCAAGGATTTAGGACCCGTGTCTAGCTATTGGGAGAACTGGAGTAAAAAATACCTTGATTTGATAACTTCACTCTTGAAGGAGTCCTAGAGGCAGCTTCGGTAGCCCTAATGAGACAACTACAGGAAAAATACACGACTACTCTAGAATTTTATACTTCGTTTTGAAATAATTAATGGAATTTTAAGGATGCAATATGCAAAATAACCTCTCACAACATTCATTCATTATCCTATCCTTGAATAAAACATGGAAAATTTAAAAAAACTTCAATGCTCTACCAAAATTTCATTAATTAAGGCACATTACAAACCATAAGACAAGATTCCATGCATTAGGCATTCAGTAGATTAGAAATATAGCATTAAAAAGAACTTACAAGATAATGAAGAATATATCCATCCACATAAATGCAGCAAGAAGCTCAAGAGAAATAGCGGAATTTTCCAAATGTCAAAATGCATTAATCCACCCCATAAGTAGACAAACAATGTTCGAATGGCAAATAATCTTTGGAATTATTTGAATGGCAAAAAGTGTTTGGAATTGATATGCTCATACAAAATAAAAATTCAAGCTCCTTAATCTGGGGAGGTAATACATTAATCCTAGTTTTAGATGGGTTTGTTCAATGTGTCAATCGTTGCATCAACCAATTTCACTATTACACAATATTGTTTAATCTGTTACATGCTATTACTATAAACCTGCAGCCTTAGGTGAGATTTTTTTTCAGCTCTGGGCAGGCTTACTAGTGCTGCTATTTATTCCTTTCCCAGCACACACATGCATGTTACCAGTGAAGATTCATCAACCAATTCTGCCTCTTCTTGTTCTTGATAAATTGTGCATGGTTATGCCTCTTGGCTATAAGTTATAACACATTTCCATGGGGTTGCTGAGAAAATTCAATCAACCAGCCTACAATGAAATTGTTAATTATTTTCTGTTGGAATTTGGATGTTGTATGCATTCCTCCTTTATTCTTCGAGTATTGGGTAATGTGGTGGTTTCAATACAATTTTTTACTGGTTAAACACATCAGTTCAGACACAACTTTAGATTTGGACCAATTATCTTCATAATTGCAGCAAATTAGTCTACCAAAGAGAGCACAATACAAGCCAATGTATAAAAAATTCATGAGAACTATCCAACCCTTTTTGTTCAAAGTTTAGTTGTGTTCTCGTCTGTTAATCTATCAATGTGCAATTATAACTATCATCCAACCATAGTTGGTTATTTGTTTCTCTGTACTCAACTGAATTCCTTATAGATAGTTACCATAAGAGATCATAACAAGTCCTCACTCTTCATCTAGGACACACCTAGGTGTGGATGACTCCAGTGGAGTTGACCCCTTGGTAGAGTACTCTATATCAGCTTTGGAAAGGTATGCAACAAGATTGGTAGAGTATCTCAAGGTCTTGTTGAGTTTTCTCATATCGGTCCTTTTCCCAAAGAGTTAATGGTCATGACAACTCTGGCTGTGATGCATTAAATTTTTTGTCATGTAAATTGACAAAAAAATTTAGATGTCGTTAACTTTTGGACTGTGTCTGCATGTCTCTTAATGCAGTATTTAGTAGAAAAAATTGTCCCGAAATCTTTTCCAGCAAGATTTTTAGTAAATGACAGAATTCTTATTGAGTTAGAAATAATTCTTATAGTTATTCAGAAACCTTTTTGTAAACCTTCATATTGTCTGGGAAAGGTTTCCAATAAGTCAGTAAGTATACTACCATTTAGCTAACCCAGGTTTGAACTACAAACATATTTGAATTAGAATTATATATAAGCTTAATAGATGAAGCCAGCCTATTACTTCTTGATGTGAACCGTTTTAAATATCTGGCTCTCTGTAGATGTGGTCAAATATGACTGGATCAATACATCCCTTCATGACAGTAGCTTTCTTCACTTTTGCAAATGTTCAACCAGGTCCTGGATTCCTTCAGTGTGAAAGTTTCAGTGATAGAAGAACATATTGATATCTGTCTCTGCCAGGAAGGTAATGGCAACATATACTCTTAGTTGAACACTGTACATCTTGAGTTGGAAAGTTGGCCCAAATAATAAGTAGATTTGTATACAAAATTCGAGCTGACCTAGTTTTCAATTACTAAACTAATATCCAAATATTAATATAAATAAAGCCATCAAATTTATTTAATTTGTATGCCTCTATATTGGATTCTCTTGCTCTAGTGAATAATGACTACACCAATACCTTTATGTGATTGTTACTTGCCACCTTTCTATGCTTTCTTATTTAGAGACTTGTTTGAGAATGAAAACTTCAGTCACTTACAGACGATTATTATCTAACATTTTTTTCCTTTATGTTTGATATGCATAACGGCACAAAGAATACTGGGAAAAAATCCTTAAGAACTATCAGGTTGGTCAGGAACCTTTTTTTCTATTTCTCACATGTTACTTTGGTTTAGCTAGTAATAAGTCTCTTGTATTTGAAAATATTGTCTTTTATAGAACTTAAAGTTTTGGTTCTGATACTTTTCTTCTAAATTACACACCTGATACATGTATGGAAAACCTACATATTGTGAGATTAATAACACGAAAAGGTAACAAGAGTCACTAGGAAACTCAACTTAGTACTAGCCAATCAAGTTATATGGTGCATTATAACTTACATTTATCATCAGAGTTATGTGGTTATAGAAGTTCAGTAGATAAATTATCGACATTTATGACTAAAAGGGAGATTCTCATAATGTACGAAATCACTCCAACAACAGTAAACACTCACACAGATGAATATAGAAATTTTGACAAAAAATATTTCCAGAAATAGTGTTCAGACATATTTCCATTCAAAGATGGAATCCGTGGAAATGTTTCTTGTGCAACCGTCGTCACATATTAATTGAGTTGATTTGTGTGCATGATTTTTCATTTTTTTATTTTTCACATTGGATTCTTGTGACTTGAAATATTTATGCTCTGCGTACAACCATGATGAATTTTTCTAATGTGGTTTGAGCTAGGTATAGAGATTCATGTCCTACTGCCAAATAAGTTTAATTGTTTAATATGTTACAATAATCTGATCAAATATTAGCCCATCAAATTCAATTTTGCTAGTGTTTAGTTCAAGATGTAGGAAACACGGGTGTTTTGTTGCCTGGCTGTGGTAATTCTTTGGGCTCCTTTTCAAATTCAGGACAATAAAATGTGACAAATTATTTTATTGAAGCGTACTGAGGAAAACAATAATACGGTAATACCTCCTCTACAAATGAAAAGTGATTCTTCAACAAATTAGTGTCTACACTAAATCCTTGTACAAAAGATTCTTACTGAAGTGCCTGCTTGCACGATTACTGATTCTAACACCTCGCTCAAAATAATTTCACCTTATTATATGACATCTGCAACCAACCACCTTTCATCATCAAGCCCAGATTATATGGTTTTTATTAAATTGATTGCATTATCATGAGAGAAAATTTCAAATTCCATTCTAATAAGGCTTAGAAGCTAGAAAAATTGAAAGAAAAATTCCTTAAAAATACTCTAACCATATTACGTATTCATATTGCGGACCTTTTGCTTTATATAGTCTCTTTTGGCCTTACCCCCGACTAATTTTCTTAAATCAATCATCTTTATAAATATGATGATCGAAATGAGTCAATTAATTGCGAGACTATCATGCTGGGATACACCATGTTTAAACCCTTTGCCAGAAGAGCACACAAATTCATCTCCATATGGGCAAAGAGGAAGAAATTGCAGGTTTAAGGTTTAGTCATTGCAAATGGAATGACCACACTTTTGACTATTTTCCAATCCTCCCAAATGCTATTGAGGAAGAAAAATTAAGTATATTGTTGATCCATGGACACCTGTTAAGCCTTTCATATAGTTGGAAGAAACCTACTATTTGAGAGACTGAAGGTATACCTCTCCTATGCTTGGTGAACTCTATAATTATGACCCTATATGAATTGAAACGATCATCTCTGGGGTCTATTATATACATTAACATACTAGTCAAGCAAGGGTGTTGACTGCCTCACATTCTTTGGACTTCATATTTATGGATGAGAGTTTCTCATTTTAAAATCCATGGGTGGTAAACGTGGAGGCCCTCCATGGGATCTCCATTTCACTATTTTTTGACAACATTGTCCTTCTATTTCACGAATCCAAAAACAAAAGTAAATTTTGAGCTCATTCTGGGATGAACATGGTCTTCAAGTCCACCTTGCAAACACAAAAGCATGTAAGTAATCTCACCTTCTTTTCAAGGATAGGAGGTAGAAATGGTGACATCCTATTCTTTCCTTTGAATGCTATTATTTGGTTCACCTTTTAACTTGTTTTCAACATTTGTATCAATGTTGAACAGAGGATTGCAACATTAACAATCTTGGAGAGACGATGTTTCCAACTTCAGCTTTAGGATATTCAAGCTAAGTTCTATTTTCTTGAAGTCTTTTCATAATACTTTGTTACACATGACTTTCATTTTCTTGTTGCAGAATTTCTAGAAATGAATGGATATCTTGTGGACTGTTGTAAAGAAATTTAGCTCTATTACCATGCTCAAGATAATTTAATGTTTGTCATTATTGGAGGACAGAGATATACCATAAGAGCTCGGTTCTGTGTTGTAGCCTTTTATTAAGACTTGAATCAGTTAAACCCTCGGACCTACTGCAACCCTATATTGAGGCTTGGTTCTATCGAAGCTGCCATACTTTGGACCTCTTCATTGCAGTCTCATACCAGGGATATAGCTATAGGATTTTGACATATCTTATGCGGTGAAAATCTATTAAAATCTCATATTATCTTCTATTTACTGATGCTTCGATAGAACTTTCGAATTAGATAAGTCACCTATTTTTATTTATGAGCTCAATTTTAAGTTACAAGACTGTGATAAGACTCACTGACTTATGTTTCGTATACCAATCTAGCTTGTAAACTCAGTCCTATGGAATTGAACCCAAGAACACCTCAAACTTACCTTTGTGTAAGTAGAGTGGTGATAACACATATGTGGAGTTTATTTCAAGGGTAAATTAGTGCTTCCTTGGAGTTTAGATAAAACACATCTGTAGAAGTGTATACCAATGTTTATTTGAAGCTCAGGTAAGACATATTTCAGGAGGATTAAAGATTCAACTATGGAGGGCTTGATGATATTGGAGGCATGAAAAATCAACAATTAAACTTGAAGTGGTGACAACTGGAGGCTTATACAAGTTGAGATGAAGAGCGATGTTAATATTACTTATTTGTGTATTACTTAACCAAGCGTCGAAAGACTGATGCCTTAGATGTCAGAAGAGCGACATTATTTTTTTTAATATTTGGACATTTTCGTCGAAAGACCGACGCCTCGATTGTCGGAAGAGCAACGTTATTCCTTTTAATATTTTGACATTTTCGTCGGATGACCGACGCCTCGATTGTCAGAAGAGCGACGATATTTTTTTTTAATATTTTGACATTTTCAACGGAAGACCGATGCCTCGATCATCAGAAGAGCGACATTATTTTTTTAATATTTTGACATTTTTGTCGAAAGACCGACGCCTCGATCGTAGGAAGAGAGACGTTATTTTTTTAATATTTTGACATTTCTTTCGGAAGACCGATGCCTTGATCGTCGGAAGAGCGACGTTAATTTTGAAAACATTGGAATTGCGATGTTTTTTGAAAACCTGAAAGGCATTGGAAGACTGATAGTTTCTTATCGTCGGAAGACTAACAATTGTGGTTCGTTCGAAGACCAATGCTTATAAAACGTCGGAATAGCGACACTTTGCAAAACGTCGGAAAAAGTGTCGGTATTGCGACACTTTGGCAAAGCGTCAGAATTGCGAGGTAATGGCTAACCACGTTTAGTCTGGCCTCAAACTGTTGCTCTTGTGACGAGTATGTGTCGGAATAGCGACGAAGTGGCTGTCGGAAATTGGGCCAACTTTTCTAGTGTGAAAAACTTCACCATTGCACCTTTCAAACTATATCTACTTTCTTCAACCATCAACATTCTTCAATGCCACTCTTCCTTAAGCTAAAGTCTTACGTTCCCTTTGCAACATGACGTGCAATTGCTGGTATATTATATTTTAAAATAAAATTGTTTTCTTATATAATATTATAATTAGAGTTATAATTCAAACTATGATATAATTGACATATAGAATAATAATAATATTTAATTATTATTAATAATACCTATTTATTTCCATATATATATATATATATATATATATATATATATATATATATATAACAGTATAACTATTATAAAATATATTTTAATAATTATACATTTACATAGATAAATAGACTAAAGAGATTAATATTGTAAATATAAAGTATTAATAAATTTAATGAACAAATATTATAAACCTAAGGGATTATTAATGTTATATACTCAAAACATTAATATTATAAATCCAAAGGAATAATATTAAACCCTAGGATCTATATTGTAAACCCTAAAAATTATAAACTCTAGGATTTATATTATAAACCCTAAAAATTATAAACCCTAAGATTAATAATATAAACCTAAAAGATTAATATTAATACTCTTTCATGGAATAATTTATGAGATTATTAAATTATGCTTATATTAACTTTCATCCATGATATTTTCAAAGAACTTTAAATCATTGTTAAAATTAGACCACCCAAACAACCTTTTAAAGAAAAAATTAATTCCACGTAAGCTCATTAAAACTCTATATTACGAAACTCTAAAACATTTCATCCAAAATTATAAAATTATAACTCTCGTTTGAGATATTATTAATGTCTTGGTCAATATATTTCATTTATTTATTTTTCTTGTTCAAATAAGGAAAATTACAATTATTTATTAGGGTTCATTTCAAAAAGTGTTACCCATCTTCATGTTTTAAGGCTACAAGGTGATTATGTTTCCTTATTTATTCATTCCTTCTTTCTATATGGGACATGTGCAATATATTTCATTCATTTTTTTTCTTTTTCAAATAAGGAAAATTACAATTCCTTATTAAGGTTCATTTCAAAAAGTGTTACCCATCTTCATGTTTTCACACTACAAGGTAATTTTGTTTCCTTTTATTTATTCCTTCTTTCGATATGGGATATGTGTAATATATTTCATTCAATTTTTTTGTTGTTCAAATAAAGAAAATTACAATTCCTTATTAATGGTTCATTTCAAAAAGTGTTACCCATCTTCATGTTTGCATGCTACAAGGTGATTATGTTTCCTTATTTATTCATTCCTTCTTTCTATATGGGACATGTGTGTGAGTTGATTCCTTGTTAGTGAGTATGTTTCCTTTCTTGGTCTTCCCATCCTCCTTTGTGAAGTGTGTCATGTGAGTACATGTGTGTTGATTTCTTGCAAAGTGAGTATAGTTTTTTACTTAACATTTTCTTTCTTCCCATCCTCCTTTGTGAAGTGTGTCATGTGAGTACATGTGTGTTGATTTCTTGCAAAGTGAGTATAGTTTTTTACTTAACATTTTCTTTCTCTCTGAAGTGTATTTGTGTGTTCTTTATAACTTTAAAATATCCTCCCTTCCTTAGGTGTTATCCTAATATATATGTCTTTAATCCACGTTAATTCTTCTTATAATAATAAAAATAATGACTTTTAAATTTTGGCAATGTAGTTATATTATCAAACAAATATTTTGATATCTATCTATATTTAAGAGATTTTTCTTTTGAAATATCAAATAATTTTAATAATATCTTCAAAATTCAATTTTAATAATATCTTTATAATAAAATTTTAAGAAAAACTATTTTTTGTGTGAAGTTTAAACTTTATACTACTGTTCAAAAAGACACATGGTGTTTTCGTTTTTGCTATTGGCGGCCTTGTTATACTACTGTTCCAAAAAGGTCCTTGTTATACTACTGTTCCAAAAAGACAAAGACACATGGTGTTTTCGTTTTTGCTATTGGCGGCCTTGTTGGGAAACAGACTCAATAGCACAAGACACATGGTGTTTTCGTTTTTGCTATTGGTGGCCTTGTTTAGCACAAGTTGACCTTCTTGAAATTGCACATATTTTTTCTTAACTAGCCTGTCTAACAACCTGTCTAACAAAAAGAACATATGACTTAGACAAGAATTACTAAGCTTTGGTTACAAAATTGATGGCTCTTCTTGAATGGGCCAGCTAAAAGAACAGAATGGGCCAACTAAAAGAACAGATAACTTAGACCAGAATTATTAAGCTTTTGGTTACAAAATTGATGGCGCTGAAGGGCCATTCAGACTAGTAAGACGAGTGACTAACCATGTGCCGTGAGCGACAAGGAAGCTGGTGCCGTGACCACTAATTGGCACAACGTCTAACTACCAAGGTTCTCCATCAAACTTAAATCTGCTTGCAAACCGCTATACAGAGCTGACCAATTTGGCACAACGTCTAACTACCTAGGTTCGCCATCAAACCTAAAGCTGCTTGCACACCGCTATATAGAGCTGACCAATAAGGTTTGACGCTATGTTTCTGACGTGAAGAGTGATGCACAAAGCATTGAACCCTCAACTAAACTCCTTGAGAAGAGAAAATTCAGACTTTTAGGCGGTAAGGACAATAAATGTGTCTGAACCACACGATGCTTCTCGGCACCATCTTATCTGCATAGAGAGGAAAAGTGAAGTGAATTGGAGTAATTTTGTGCTAATTGCATTCCAGAAGGCTTGTAACAAGTGAATTGGACTTTGTAATAATTGGAGAGGAGGGCAGGGCATCAGTGCCCGTTGGAAATATACCCGCAACGGGAAATCGATATAAAGAGATTGATTATAATAATAATAATAAATCATTAGTGTTAACGTTGCCAAAAAAATGTTGCAAAAACAAAAACAAATCCCTTCAATTTTATTATAAAATTGAATAATCGATAAAAAAAAAAAAAAAAAAATTAATTACAAAATAAAATCAACTTACATTAAAAAAGACAGATCTTATCTCAAAATATTTGTAAAGCCATTAATATTTATACCATCACAATCCATAAAATAATTATCTAATTACATAATCTTATTTTTTTCAAGTGATTTAATATAAAAACGCACATAATAAAACAAACAAAACATTTGTCCGTGTTAATGTTTTATGGAACCATAACAATTTCTGATTAGTAATGCTGCTGTCACGATCATCGTCATATTATAAAACCTAATGGATTCAAGGATCAAATGTTTATAATCATCACCTATCAATCAAGTTACCCGAGCTAATACCAGAGACATTGAATGTCTAGAAATAATCCAGAGATAGGTTTGACATTTGCAAGCCAATCCAATCTAGATATCTACGAACTAATTCCATCCGACACAAATCTTCTGTGGAAAACAATAATGGTTCTTCAGGAGCAACCGATAAGGTGTTTAAAGGCAAGGGAGGATTGGGAACGTCGTCTGCGTTCCCTTATAATATTTGAACAAACCTGCTCATACCAGGGCGATCTGTGTATCGGTATTGAATGCACCACAGTCCAATTTTTCATCTAACCTTATGTCCTCCTCACATGGGAAAAAAATATCATCTAACATTATTATTATGAAGAAATAAATCCAAACCAACCAATTAAGAAAATAAAACTCTTGTCATTTCCATTTTATTAAAAGTAGCAAAATTGATTGATGATATTTTCTACTTCCATGTAGACTTGGGGATCTTCGCCACTGCCTGTGGCTATCAGAGACTTCTTTGAATGGCTGACAGCATTTTCGCCCAATTTCAAGTGGCAAGATATTTCAGGATGCTGCGAAGTTAATATCAAGAATGTGGAGTGGTTTTAATTTTGTTTGAGTTTAATATGGTAGCATATGGATTAAAAGAAAAATAACAATCTATCAAAAAATTTCTAATTTTAAAGTATAAATGTTTATCAATAAATAATGAGTCATATATATAAATGAAATAAAATCAATTCAAGGAAATTAAAATTTAAAGTTAACATAAGTTCATTACTTAAGTACTGATCAAATATGAATCTAAAGGTATCAAATATCTTCAAATATAAAAATTTTACATTAAAAAATATAATGTGTAATTTTTCATTTTTTAAATTATATTTTTTGAATTTTATATAGAGTTTATATAGAATCAAATAAATGTTTTAACCATAAAAACTTAAATTTTTAGTGATGTATACATAAACATCTTATTCTCATTTTTTTTACTTCTAATTACTTTACAATATATACAATTTTTTTTTTATAAGCCACAATATTTTTTTTATTTAGAGCATTATTTATTTTTATTTTAAAGGGGCATGTGTCAACTCAACTAAGGGACAGATAAACTTACACATTTCCTGATACTGGAATGTAGAATAAGCCTTTAGGCTCAATAAAAATAAGTTATAAAATTTAACTAAATTATAATTTTATTATTATTATTTTTATTATAAAAAGAATATATATATATATATATATATATATATATATATATATATATATATATATATATATTAAAAAACATATTACACTAATAATTATTGATAATTCAATTAGAATCTCTATTCTTAAGCCAATAATAACTTATTTTGTTGACAAAAAAACTTTCGAATATACATTATGAATTACAAAAGTCTTAAATCTATTTTGTTAAGTTAGCAAATTCATAATATTTATAGATGTAATTTATCTTTTTTTTTTGGTATTCTATATTAAACTTTGATTATATAATTTTAGATAATTTTTTTTATTTATTATTTGATATATATATTTTTAATGTATTTCAAAAAAATTCTAATCACTTAATTTAGATGAATAACTCAAATTTATCATTTCAAAAATATAAAAATATATTGAGAAAAAAGACAAAAACATAAAAACTTTAGATTACTCAATATCATCTTTTAATTAAACTACTAGTTCTAACATATGACTTAGTTTAAAAATATATTAGGAAAATGACAAAAACATAAAAAAAAAACTTTAGATTACTCAATATCATCTTTTAAATAAGCTGTAGTTCTAATATATGACTTAGTTTACGCAGGGTTTAATTTTATTAGATTTTAGATTAAAATTTTATGAGAAAATTTAAATAAGCTACTAGTTCTAATAGATGACTTAGTTTATGCAGGGTTTAATTTTATTAGATTTTAGATTAAAATTTTATGAGAAAATTTTGAAAATCATAAGGGACAAATAGAATAAAAATTATTATATAAAACATAAAATCAAACTTCTAAAACTCCAATCTTGATGATAAAATCCCAATGTTAAGACAAACGAAACTTTCATCCAAAAACTGACCACTCCCTAAATTCATCACTTTAAATTCTTGGTAAACATTGGAATACATTGGAATATATATATATATATATATATATATATATATATATATATATATATAAAATAGAACATTCGTCCGTATTGGGTCAATTCTCACAATAACAGACGAGTGGTGCCACCACAATTAAATCAGAAACGTTGTAACCACATATCCTTCCACTTACCGTTGAAAATACTAAGGTCACATGTGTGCCGTGAGCAGGTAGAAACTGAGTACAAAGGGGAGGAAGCTTGCGTGCATAACACCGTGCATTCAAGTTGAATGGAGAAAACTGTAAGGAAGAATTAATGTTTGATGGGTACCAGCCACCATTGCAGAGGGGAAGTTATGTCTGTATGGGCGTAGCCATTTTTTCATAGAAATGAAGACTTTCATGGTTCGACCACGCAATAACAGAGTTTTATTAAAGAGAATTCTTTTCGGGCTTTTAAGCCCTCAACAATCAAATATGAAGAAATCTCGTTTAAACAGAAAAGTCTTTTAAGTTTTGAATGAGACACATGATAGTGGTCCCTACCACTTCACTGCCGATCGTAATCGCAAGTTTTAAGTTAAGTGTCTTGTTGATATGGAAAAGTTCCGATGTGATGCAATGCGATCACAATCGCAATCGCAAATCGCAAAGGAATGTTGTAATGTTCCGCATCCAAAATATGTTACCGCTGATTGTATATTTGCGATGTGATCGCAATCACAATCGCAATATCGCAAAGAGTTCTCTGCCATATGTTTGTGTTACATTGTAATGTTTGTGATGCAATCTCAATCGCAATCGCAACATCGCATGTTTGTTAAAACCATTCCGCATATGTTTTTTCTCTGATGCCGATGGTCTGATGTGATGTGGTCCCACCACAGTCGCACATCACAAATCGCTCATCGCGCAATCGCAACACCGTTGATCGCAAATCGAAAATCACAATTACAAAGTTCATTCCGCTAAAGTTTTTTGTTTCGCAGATCGCCGATCACTGATTGCGAAGTGGGCTCCACTCGTACATCGCGCAAAAGAAGATTTATGTTAAAGTTTTATGTTTCGCAATATATTTTATTTTGTAATTTGTTTTACATTTTTATTTCCGCCACGCCATATAAAAAGCATTGTATTGCATTGCATAGTAAGAGAGTAAGTTATTGTATTGTTGTGTTGTATCGATGTGTAAGCCCGCAGGCAAAGAAAAACTCAGTGAACCATAACAGAGCACTGTCTGTGCATTTTGAGAGACAGAGAGCTTTTTTTTTAGAGCACTATGTCTGTAGCAATCAAGTCTATTTTTTAATCCCACTTTAGTGGAAGAAGAAAGTTGTAATATTTTTTAGTTTTGTTAATGAAATAGAAAGAAAAGTTCTATTCTGCAATCTCTGTCATTTTATTCTCTGTGTTAAAAGGGGAGTATTATTCTCTCTATATTGTTCTAGAACTTTCAGAAATTTCAACATGGTATCGGAGCTAGTTCAAGCTCTTTGAAGGTGTCAAAGAAGCTGAAGGAAGAAGAAGATTTGTTGCAGAAGTTCTCTAGCAGAGCGAAGGCTCAGTAGAAGATAAAGTCCAGGTATTTCTCAAAAAACAGAGTTTTTGTTTTGTTTAAAAGAGTAGTCCTCAGAGACAGAGTTTGTCTTTTAGAGAGGGAAAGACAGTTTGTTCGAAAAGCACAGTCAAGTTTAGTTCAAAGTTCATTTTATAAGAAATGGTTGGACCAAGCACTAGTATGAGTATTGGAAATGCTCAACTTCCACAATTTAATGGAAAGAAATTATGATTATTGGGCCATTACCATGAGAGCCCTGTTTGCCTCATAAGACTTATGGGAATTTGTTGAAGATATTTTTGATGAACGAGCTGATGAGAAGGCTTTTAATGCCTTAACTCAGGTAGAGAAGGATATATTGAAGAGAAATAGAAAGAAGGACTCTAAATTCCTGTTCTATTTGTATCAAGTAGTACATAAGAGTTTGTTTCCAAAGATAGTAGTAGCTAAGAGATCCAAGGATGCATGGGAAACTATGAAGATAGCCTATCAACGTATGGAGAAAGTGAATACAGCAAAACTACAGTTGTTGAGGAGAGATTTTGAAACTCTCTGTATGAAAGAGTCTGATAATATAGACTCATTATTCACACATGTGATTGGGATGGTCACACAAATAAGGTCCCATGGAGAAACACTACAGGAAAGAAGGATTGTGGAGAAACTATTGAGGAGCTTACCCTCACAATTTGATGTTATAGTTACCACCATAGAAGAGACTAAAGATCTCTCAAAGTTCATAGTGGATGAAATTCATGCCACGTCGATGACGCATGAACAGAGATAAGAAAGAATAGTAAACCCATCTCTTGAGCATGCCTTCAAGATCAAGATGCCTTTTGGAAGAGGAAGAGGTCAAGGTAGAAGAAGAGGAAGAGGCAGAAGCCAAAACAAAGGAGGAAGGAAAAGCCCTTCACATTCACATGGAAGGAGCAACAGTCATAATCAAAGCCACGGCCAATGCAATAGCCAACAAGGTGGACAACAACATGCGCATGGACAAAGGTATCACAAATCCAATGTCCAATGTCATTATTGCAAGAAATATTGGCACTATGCCAATGAATATAAGAAAAAGCAAAATGACATGAATAATACGCAGAATGCCAATGTAGCAAAAGAAGAAAAGAACCCAAAGAATGTGTTGTTAACATGTAATGTAGCACAAGATAGACAAGATGATGTATGGTTCTTAGATTCAGGTTGTAGTAATCACATGACTAGAAACATAGCAATGTTTGCCAATCTTGATGAAGAGATTAAATCAGAAGTAACCACAGGGACAGATACTAAGATATATGTAAAAGGAAAAGGAAAAGTTAGTATTCGTGCAAGGAATGGTGAGAAAAAATTTGTGCCAGATGTTTATTATGTTCCTGGTTTGAAATGTAATCTTTTGAGCGTTGGGAAGCTCATAAACAAAGGTTACAAAGTATTGTTCAATAATGATGTGTGCACAATAATGGATATACCTCTAAGCAAGAATATTATCACTCAAACAAAAATGACCAGCAATAGAATGTTTCCGCTCAAGCTCAACACTGAATTGAAGGTAAAAGGAAAGAGTGTAGTAGATGTAACCCAAAAGGTCTTTCAGAAGGAAGTGAAAGATGAGAACTGGTTATGGCACTTGAGATTTGGACATCTCAATTTTGGAGGATTAAATTTGTTGCACATAAAAGGAATGGTAAGAGTTCTACCATTGATTGAGAAACCCGATAGCCTATGCAAAGGTTGTATCTTGGGAAAACAACACAGAGAAAATTTTCCATCAGGGAAAAGCATAAGGGAGAAAGCACCCTTAGAGATTATTCATTCAAATTTATGTGGGCCAATGAAAACAACATCAGTTTCAGGCAGCAATTACATGCTGACCTTCATTGATGATTTCACAAGGAAAGTGTGGGTTTATTTTCTGAAATATAAGAGTGAATTATTTGAGAAATTTTTCCACTTTAAAGCTCTAGTAGAGAAATAGAGTGGGTAGCATATCAAATTTCTTAGAATTGATAGAGGAGGTGAGTACATCTCAAAGGAATTCCTGCGTTTTTGCAGAGAGAATGGCATACACAAGCACTTTACTACAAGGTACACACCGCCACAAAATGGAGTTGCTGAAAGGAAGACTCGAACCATAATGGAAATGGTGAGAAGTATGTTAAAGGAAAAACACTTTCCAAATGAGTATTGGGAAGAAGCAACAAACTGTGATGTGTACATCTTGAATATATGTCCAACAAAAGTAGTAATGAACAGAGTTGCAGAGGAAGCGTGGAGTGGTAGAAAACTAGGACTCACCCACATGAAAGTTTTTGGATGTGTGGCATATGCACACATTCCAGATAAGTTAAGGAAGAAGTTGGATAGTAAGGGGGAGAAGTGCATCTTCCTTGGATATTGTGAAGATTCCAAAGGATACATATTGTATAACCCATCCTCAAATAAATTTGTGATAAGCAGAGATGTGTAGTTCAATGAAGAGAAAACATGGGATGGAAGCATTGAGAAAACAGTCAATGTTAAAAGTTGTTTGTCTCATGATGAAGATGAGGAAGATACGGCTGAAAATAACACCTCATTAGTAGCACAACCTCCACCAACACAAAGACAACAAGGGACAAGTCAAGTAGGAGTGAGAACACCCTTGAGAAGAAATGAGATTGCTTCTCCAAGCACGCCACATGGAGCAGATTCGAGTGCTTCTTCAAGCACAAGTACACCAAATGAAAGAGGAACAAGGTTTAGAAATTTAAATGAGATTTATGAGTAGGAAGTGGAAAATGAAGGTATGAACTCCTTATTTTCTTTGTATTTTCAAGTTGATGATCCTATTCATTTTGAATATGCAATAAAAGATAGAAAATGGATAGAATCTATGGATGAAGAAATTAATGCCATAGACAAGAACAAAAAATGGGAGTTGGTTGATCTCCCATAAGGTAAAGAAATCATTGGAGTTATATGGGTCTATAAGACCAAAAGTAATGCTGAAGGTAAGATAGAAAGACACAAGGCTAGACTTGTTGTCAAGGGATATAAGCAACAGCATGGAAGAGACTATGAAGAAAATTTTGCACCAATTGAAATAATGGAGACTGTGAGAGTAGTGTTGTCCATAGCAGCGCAAAACAAATGGAAAGTATACTAGATGGATGTAAAATATGCATTTTTAAATGAAGTTTTAATGGAAGAGGAATATGTTGAACAACCTCTCCACTATGAGGAAAAGGGCCAAGAACACAAAGTGTGCAGATTGAAGAAAGCTCTTTATGGGCTGAAGCAAGCACCAAGAACATGGTAGAGTAGGATAGATTCCTATCTACTAGAAAATGGGTTTGAGAAGTGTGATGGAGAACCCACATTGTACATCAAAGAAAAGGATGGTAAGATGCTTGTTGTTGTGTTTTATTTTGATGGTGTAATATTCACAGGAAATAATTATTACCTCAGTGAAAAATTTAAAACAGTCATGAAAGAAGAATTTGAAATGACTGACATGGGATTGTCGAGATACTTCTTAGGAATAGAAGTAGAACATAATGAAAATGGGATTTTTATCTCACAAGAAAAGTATGTGAATAAAGTTTTAGAAATATTTAATATGCAGGAGTGCAGAGCTACAATTACTCCCACGGTAATGGGATTGAAGTTAAGTAAAGATGACAGTAGCAAGGATTTTGATCCAAGTTTGTATAAAAGCATAGTTGGCAACCTCATTTATTTGACTGAAAGTAGGCCAGATATTATGCATGCTATTAGTTTGATCTCCGGCTTTATGGAAAGGCCAAAGGAAGAACATTGGCAAGCAGTGAAGAGAATTATGAGGTATGTTAAAGGAACTAAAATGTATGGTATTTTATATACTAATTAAGAAAATTCAGAATTAATTGGATACACTGACTGTGATTGGCCTTGAAGTGTAGATGATTAGAAAAGCACATCCAGTTATGTATTCCATATGGGTTCAAGAGACATTTCAGGGGCTTCTAAGAAACAACCTATTGTAGCATTATCTATAGCAGAGACAGAGTATGTGGTAGCTACAGCAGCAACATGTCAAGAAATATGCATGAGAAGAATGTTGAGGAATTTGTGTCAAGAACAGGTAAAGGGCACAGTGATATATTGTGACAATAGCTCATCTATTGCATTATCAAATAATTCTGTGCTTCACAACAGAACGAAGCACATAGATGCCAAGTTTCACTATATTAGAGAATTGGTGAACAATGGAGAAATCGTTTTACAACATTGTAGAACAGAGGAGCAATATACAGATATTTTGACAAAGCCATTGGGGCAGAAGTATTTTGAGTATTGAAGAAAATTATTGGGTATGACTAATAACCCAACAACTGACTTTAAGGGGGAGTGTTGAAAATATTAAAGTCACTTGCCTGCCCTGAGCAGGTAGAAACTGAGTACAAAGGGGAAGAAGCTTGCGTGCACAGCATCGTGCATTCAAGTTGAATGGAGAAAATTGTAAGGAAGAATTAATGTTTGATGGGTAGCAGCCACCATTGTAGAGGAGAAGTTATATATGTATGGGCATAGCCATTTTTGCAGAGAAATGAAGACTTTTGTGGTTCAACCACGCAAGAGTAGAGTTTTATTAAAGAGAAATCTTTTCAGGCTTTTAAGCCCTCAACAACCAAATATGAAGAAATATTGTTTAAATGGAAAATTCTTCTAAGTTTTGAATGAGACACGTGATAGTGGTCCCTACCACTTCACTGTTGATCGCAATCACAAGTTTTAAGTTAAGTTTCTTGTTGATATGGAAAAGTTCTGATGCGATGCGATGTGATCACAATCGCAATCGCAAATTGCGAAGGAACGTTGTAATGTTCCACATCCAGAATATGTTACCTCCGATTGTATATTTGTGATGCGATCACAATCGCACAATTGCAATTGCAATATCGCAAAGAGTTCTCCACCATATGTTTGTGTTACATTGTAATGTTTGTGATGTGATCTCAATCGCAATCGCAACATTACATGTTTGTTCAAACCATTCCGCATATGTTTTTTCGTCGATGCCGATGGTGTGATGCGATGTGGTCCCACCACAGTCGCACATCGCACATAGCTCATTGCGTAATCGCAACACCGCTGATCACAAATCGCAAATCGCAATTACAAAGTTCATTCTGCCAAATTTTTTGTTTTTCCAGTCGTCGATCGCCTATTGCAAAGTGGGCTCCACTCGTACATCACGCCAAAGAAGATTTAGGTTAAAGTTTTATGTTTCACAATGTATTTTGTTTTGTAATTTGTTTTATTTTTTTATTTCCGCCATGCCATATAAAAGGCATTGTATTGCATTGTATAGTAAGAGAGTAAGTTATTGTATTATTGTGTTGTATCGCTGTGTAAGCCCGAAGGCAGAGAAAAACTCAGTGAACCATAACAGATCACTATTTGTGCATTTTGAGAGACAGAGAGATTTGTTTTGAGAGCATTGCGTGTATAGCAGTCAAGTCTTTTTTGTAATCCCACTTCAGTGGAAGAAGAAAGTTGTAATAGCTTTTAGTTTTGTTAATGAAATAGAAAGAAAAGTTATATTCTGCAATCTCTGTCATTTTATTCTCTGTGTTAGAAGGGGAGTATTATTCTCTCTATATTGTTCTGGAATTTTCAGAAATTTTAACACTTTCTTCGCATGATCTGCAACTTTCATCTCTAATTGTATCATTGGAAACCCATTTCATACTTCCCACCTCAACAACCGTGCAACTGGTTTATCCCAAGTGAAAGAGTAATAGACACTAGAATTACATTTCATAATCTGCGCCTCTTTTAGAGATTTATTATACTTGAATACATTTATATTCCAGTTGGTTTTAGTTTTAATTCTAAAGATATCGTCTGCAATATGGCCGGATATTAGGTTGACGGGATCACCTAAAAACTTACAGTCATGGTTGCTGAAAATAATGAAGAAGCCATATCTTGTCGACGATAAACCATCCTCCATGATCACAACAGCTCAAAATTGAGATGTTAGGAAAATAAATCCAATAGACTTGCCACAGAGAATCAACACAAGTCAACTAAACTACATGCCAAAAGCAGCTGGCACTGAATTATAAGCTGAAAAAAAAATACGAAGAATACCTCCCATAGTTAAATGACATTTATTATAAGCTCAAAATAGTACGATGGGGCATTAAGTCAACGTGTTGTTATTCTCGTGATGTGGGAAAGTACAAAATAAATTTGAGTGGTATCTAATGTTATTTTTTAAAGTTATTTTTTTTGTCGATTTTCCGGTGGAATTTGTATAAAATAGGGAAGGAATTTATTGGAATTACATTTGATGGGTAACTCTTGCATAATTGAGGTGGAATTTGTATAAAATAGGGAAGGAATTTATTGGAATTACAATTTTTATGGGTAACCCCTGCATAATTGAAGTGTCTTAGGTGCATAGGGTTGTGCATAAGGCTTTGTCAGGGTGCTGAATTCGACATATTTATGTCTATTGCTGATTCTCTGAATATTATGCAGCCCCATGTCTCTTTGATTGCCAAATATTCGAGGAATCAGCAATCCACATAAACTCAGCGTGCTGAATCCATATATATATATATATATATATATATATATATATATATATATATATATATATATATATAGTTTCTTTTTGTAAGCTTAGTAGGTCCTTTCTATTTTCTATTTATAAACAAAAACAGGTTTGAAAATACAAAATTAGGCCTCAACCTACCCATAGGAAACGAGGTCTATTGCCCGAGCGAGTTATACGCCATCCAAAACATATACATCTTGAGTCTACTACTTATTGTCTTCAAATAGCTAATATCAGTATCAGTATTTGCAAGCATACACATAACATAAAAAGAAAATATATCCGCTATCATTATCAAAAAGAAAAGTTAGGCTAATCGTTTCTTAATCATCATCAAACTCGACAAGAGTCGGGTCCTTGACACCAGAGCTAGGCATATCAACCTGGTGCATGGATTGCAAGTCCTTCTCGATTTTTCCAAGGCACACATACTGATGGTGTTGACGAAGGTTCATATCTTGAATGCTTCTGTTGATTTCAGACAAAGTTGTTGCAACTATGGGATCCCCCCCAACCTCTTGTACCGACTTTATTTCCTTGACTAGAAGGCTTTTCATCAACCAATAGGTTTTAATAGAATGATGTAACAAAGAAATTATACCTTGAGTATGACCCGGGTCAGTGACAATTTGAGTAATTTCATCCTCAGCAATATCTTCTTCTTCCTCCATCTTAGTTCTGGCATCAGTCTCCCATCCATGAATGAGAGATTTGACAAATCAAGGTGTCTCCTCAGAATAAGCTTGAAATGAGTTTCCATAACTTCCCTGCTCGACTACCTGCCACGCTTGGCTTAAGGGTTTGAGACTTTGGCCTTGACTTTTTCCCTGGTGTCCTTCTTTCCCCTCTTCCCTTTGGCCAGAATTTTTATAAGATATTCTTCCAATAGTATTATCTAGTAGTAGGGTTTTCCTAAAAGACATGTAGAAGAAATAGTTTTACAACATCCCAACAAATTAAAAATCATGCATTTAGATATGGGTAGATTGCTGCCATCAGCAATAGGATAATTCTTCTTTACGAGGCCCTCAGACATAAGAGTGCATGCATCATGCCTATACAAAGCTAGACTATACCCAAACTCGAAAGACTTGATTAAACGAAAATATCGAAACATAACCATAAAACAAATCCTGATACCCCTATTACTGCTAACCCAATCACCCTTCTGAGAAGAAATAACGGAAGGTGATGTAACAGAGTAAGATGGATACCTTACCGAGTGACAACAAAACATCAGATACCCTCCCCTTCCATCATTTGCATCATTAATATCCATACAGGTGGTTTCCCATTCCAAACTAGACGAATTCAAGGGATGCATAGAATGACCAGCATGCAAATTCGAACTTGGCCAATTCATAATAAAAAAATAGACATCTTTGGCTTTAAAATTCCCCACCCTAACTATGTTGAACATGCAGGACATGAAAAACAGGAAATTCGCAGACAAGGACCTATGGAAACCTTTTAAAATTCCTACCAGGCCACGAGGACTAATAAAACCATCATAATCTTCATTAAACAAACTAATTCAAACCATTTCTATGTAGTAACTACTAGTATTGCATACCGAGTAAATATAATCTAGAAAAATAAGAATTTTCCTTTGCATGCATCGGTAAGCAGAAACCCATTTCATCGTTATGGTGAATGGCGAATTGGGTACATACCAATTCATAATTGCAGGCTTCCGGCGTCTTCTGTGAATTTGGTAGGGCTGCTCGCATCAAAAACCATAGAACATAAATATAAACTTAACAACAACTTTGGAAAGAATTAACTTTCAAGGAATAACCTAGAGCGAGTTAATACCCCACGTCGATAGAGCCCGCCTACCGACTTTCCAACCTTGCTTTGACAGCCCACCTGGCTCACCAGGCTATTCTCCATACCAATTTAATGTTTTCATAAAGATCCATTGGGGGAGCCTTCCTCTCCTCGTTGGTTGTGGTATGCCTGCCGCCACATGTGATCGCCACGTACCCATCCTCCTTCACCGCGATGTGGCTCTCATGCTACCAATTGGCACCCCGATCAGGGGGTGGTTGATTTTTATCTCGTTCAATGTGCCTACCATCCTGTTGTATAATGAGTTAAATATATTCAAGCTCTGGTTCCATGTTCTGCCTCCAAAGTTGATCCATGAACTGATCCTCATTGCTACAACCCTAGTTCGCTAAGCAGTCTGCTACTTCAATGCCCGATCTCCTAACATGAAGAGGGATTATGTAAGTGATTGTTGCCATTATTTCCTTAACCTCTTGAATGAGTCTTGCAGTTCTCCAGCTATTGTTGATATGCTTCCACTGAGCTCCCTGTTGTAGTTTTCAGAGAACTCTTGTAACTATGGTAGAATCTCTCTCAATTTCGAGTCAATTATGCCACTCACGGTTTGCAATTTCCAGAATTTGTTTCACAACAGTAAGTATATATATATATATTAAAAAAACTAATTTAAATAACAACTCAATTTTTTCAAGAAAATTCTAACAACCTAAACTCCAAAAAAATAAGATTAAAAAAAGACTCCAAAACAATCAACTTAAATGTTTAATATAATCTAGATACTTTCTCTCCACTCTCGTAACGAAACAAACTTAATTTGGTAATATAATCGAGGCCTTTTCTCTACACTATCATAACAAAACCGAGTTGATTCATTTCGTTTATGAGTCAAAAGATTGAATCGAAAATCTAAGAGAAATGACACAAACTTTGTTGTTTAATTCCTATCTTGTAAAATTAAAATAATATAAATTTTTTGAGTAATTATTTTATAAAAAGAATAATTTGGAGAATTAGGGCTGTTATATAAATTAAGTGGGTAGATGTTAAAAATATTTGTACTATCAAAAAAATAAATAGAAATAAAAATAATTAATTTTTTTATTGGAGTTATTTAGGGTGGTTAGGTGTGATTTTATTGCGGTGATTAGAATTTTGGAATTTAGTATTTTATGATCCATAAAATTTATAGAGATCTTTTGGATATAATTGCCATCTAGATGAAAAGAAAGCTGATTATTTTTATTTTAAAAAAAATCTAATTTTTTAATTAAAAAAATCTAATTTTATTTAAATTATTATTAATTATAAAAATAATATATACCTTTAAAATAATATGTAACAATATTTTTAGGCGTGAAGATTAACATAATTTTACTATGGTGATTCTTAACATTATTCTTGAGCATGGATATTTACCCCCACTTTAGCATGGAAATTCTTAATCTACCATGGGCCAATACTATGACTTATAATTACTACATGCACAAAAAACCATAACACACACTCAAATGACCAT